>JABWTJ010000798.1:0-285969 GCA_016801875.1 Solanum sitiens
CCCCCTCTAGCCCTCTCCTACTCCTAACCCCCCCCCCTCTACCCCTACCCATCTCCTTTGTTTACTTTGTTCACATGCAAAGTAAACAAAGGAAAGGGATTAGCTCTATTTTCTATGGATAAATTGATATACCAGTGAAATTATGATAAGAAATGTAAATACTTTCATAACTTAACCAAACAAATTGTTGTTCAACTTCCAAATAAAATGAGACAAGGAGATGAGCTCAAGTCAAAATCTGCTAAATCAACTAACAATTGTTAGCCTAATAATGCTTGTATAACATGTTGTATGTCATTTAATATTGCCCAAATTATGGGGGAAGGCCCGTGCTTAGCACAACCCAATATGATGAAGATTATAATTCAAAAAGGACTAGCGGCAAAAAGTCATAAATTGTGTTTCTTTCAATACAACAAGAAGTGTATAGTTGGTGCTGATACTTATGTTGAATGAATAAAGGTTATATTGCTTTGTTTTTGCTTTCTGCAATATTAAACACATGTGCGTTATTCAGTTAACATTAGATTGTTCGGTTAATATATTAATGGAGTAAGCGAGAATGATAGGGGTTATCTTTCAATAGGCAGTAAGATGAGATTTAAAAAAAAGTGTGGAAGTTGGCAAGATATCCATTTAAGAACCTCCAGATTGAGCATCTTCAAACTGGGTAACTCAGCATTGGAAAGGGTATAACTTGGCAGATCCATTTGTACCAACTGCATCCATAAAGCTCAATAATCTGTACAGAGAAATGCAGCCTGTTGAATTACACCGTAAAGAGGCGCACATGAAGATTGTAATTGTAGAATTTATAATCATAATGCATGTTTTACAATGAAAGTAAGTACAAGGAGATAATTATATTCTACATATATTACATGGCAGCAGAAATAACAACTAAAAGCTTAAACTTTTCATCTGGTCTTTACAAGTTTAATGGGAAAATTAGATATGTCGTAACAGGACATATTGCTAAGATAAAATTTCAAGACCTGATATTAAACTAAGCTCATAGAACATTAAGGTTACCATTATCAGGGCATTTGTTATGCCAATGAATATCAACAGTATATTGTGTAAGCTTTTCAATCGCTCCTGCATATAATACAAGTTTGAGATAACTTGTTAAGCATTGTATGTCTTCCCTTGTCCTTCTCTTCAAATAAAAGATCTATATTTTTAATGCAAACCATGCTTAGAAAGATACCAAAGCTTTTGAAGAATGGATTAGTAAATTTAAAAACCAATATCCGATAGCTAAACTATTAAGTGAAATAATCTGATAAGCAGTTCAAAAGAAGAGCAGGTTGGTGATATACATTTTTTTAAGCCAATACATCCAAGAAATTCTAACATAACCTTTGCAAGTGAAGAATTGGGAAAGGAAACTTTAATTACAGTCCATATGCATTTCAACTCCAAACAAAATACATAAGATGGATAAGTGAAGCGTTGTACACATAGGCAGAGGAAATACATTGGCAGTAAAAAAGAAACCTTTTTCAGAAAGCGTTGGAGGTTCTCGGATGATAAGTACAACCTGTTTTGGGAAACCGTCTCTGTACCAACATGATGTTTGCTACATTGGGGTGTCAATAGTAGGATTTCAAGAAGGTTGATACTTGATACCCTGTAGAATCTGTTTTCAGACGGCGAGATAGTAGTAATGCCTCCTTTATGTGAGCAGACATCTTACTATATGAATTGCATTTTTTAAGTTGCATAGAAGCCTTTCGCCGTTTTTCTGCCGATGAACAATCGTTTGATTTGTTGGAATTCATCAGCTACAGAATGTAATTGCTATTTATACCTGCAGATGTCAGAATGCCTCGTGAAACATTTAGAGAGTGGTAAACAATGTAAAATCAGAGCAAGCACAAGAATTTAGCAAGTGTAAAGATCCGTTCACTATTAATTAAAACATAGGAAATTTTCTAATTTACTAACAGTAGAGTTACTTCACATAAACAATGGCAGTAACAACCACTAAATAACATAATAACTAAATAAGTCTAGCAACAACAATCTAAAAGTTAAAAGGCAGTCCTTCTGTAATTAAAATCACAACTGAAGCCGTTCTAACAACTTCAAATTCACAGCTTCAACAAGCAGGAATATCGTTTCGAATTAGACTCAATTCAGTTATTACGTACACTTGAGATTCCAAGCTGCATGACCTTCTTAAGCTCCACCAAAATTACACATAAAATTCAATAAGAAATTTTGACAAGCTTTTGGGGGGGTAAAAATTCTTAAGCTCTGGCAACACAAACTACGGAAGAAGTGCAGTAAAACAATTGCAATGACGTGGAGTTGAGAAGATGAAGAGGAAGCCACAGAGTGATAGCTGTAAGAATTTGAGAAATCGACAGTGAAGTTGAAAAGATGAAAAGGAAGCGACAAAGTGATAGCTGTAAGAAATTTGGAGTACACGCGGTGAATCAGAAATGTCTCTTTGATGACACAATCAGAAATGTCTTTTTGATGACACAGGCCTGTTGACCAGGTGTCTGGTTATAGCCTTTTATCATATAGTAGAATATATATAAACATTAAGAGTAAATAAATTTAAGAGCATATAAGATCATGAATAAATGTAAAGACCATTGAAGCCAAAAATAAATAAAATAACCGCAATGCCCAAACACTAACCACATAAGAATAAGAATGCTAATATACGTTTCAGATAGTAAGCAATTTTCCTCGGAAAACTACTGGAGGAGCAACAGCCGCAAAGACGCAGAATGTAATGTGAAGTTGTACACGGAAAGAAAATGTAAGACATCGTTGAAATAACAAACTTAATGGGAGACAAAGTTACAAAAGAAAATCGAACTTACTAAGTAAAACAAGAAAAACCATGCGAACTTCATAGCACCCTCATTTCTGTGACAAAATATTTGTGTTTTATGAGAAATAGCAAGAAAGCAGAAAAGTGAAATAGCAGAAGAGGGAGTTAGACATGGGATTAAACTTTTATGTTGTGATGCAGGATACAGATCATCGTCGACCAACCCACAAGGTCTTAATAATGAACGAGCTTTTCTGCTACACTATCAAACTTATAAACAGTAATAATTCAGCAACATAACCATTATTCAATTGATGTTCCACAAAAGGCAAGAAAAAATTCCTGTCATCGTCATCGAATATCTAATCAGGACTAGAGAAATGAAGATTTCACAGGATGTAGAAAAGTTTGTTTCGATTGACACGGTGCATGATTAATAAACAGTTAAAACTGCTGGCCAAGGGAAAGACAATAAGCACAAGGAAAAAAATTATATTTTCATGATAGAAAATAGTTGAACTGTTGATCAAAAGGAAAAAGACAGACTACATCCAATTCTAAGTTGATGCAGTGACTCAAAACAAAAAGAAAATAGACAAGATTTGATAACAGTGAGAATGAACAGTGAAGAAATCAAGCAGATAAATTCACAACTAAAAAAACCTTAAAAAAGCAATTGAAGTTCATCTTTAAGATACACATTAACTCGATCAATCTCCCAAACTACCATCAAATCCCAAAAGAAGTCTATTTAAAATTCAACTAACAAGTAACAGCTCCAATTTTTGCATCTCTGCCTCAATGAACCTACACAACCAAAACCTACTAGCTACCACATAGTTAACCAAATTCATGATCAATTTAAGTAATGCATCTTACAAGAAACTCGAATCATGCTAATGAAACAACAACAACTAGAAAGAAAGGACATGGCACTAATTGCCACTTTGAACATTAGCTAAACGTGATAAAACGGTAGAGAGACTTGAAAGAAGACTAGATCTAGAGGGAAAATTCATGTGCCAGTAGATCAGAAAAAGGATCAACTAAGCTTTAGAATAGAAGAAAAGAATCAGCAACACTAAAACAACATATAGCATCAACTAACTATCACGAGAAAATCCAAATTTAACATCATCATCTTGAAATCAAGCAGAAATTACAATATTTGAAGCCCAACAAACAAACTATTCCAGATTGTTACATAGTTACCTCTGAAAAGAAGAAACGAGCTAGCAACGGTGAAGACTCCGGTGGAAAAACAAGGAGATTGAATCTAGACTCCGAAGAACGCTAACCCTTAGGCCTTTCTCTGTTACTCTATTTGTAAATAAAATCTCTCTATAAATGTTCATTCTTACCTTTATATATATGAAGAAGAAGAAAGAGTAGTGATTTGGGGAAATGGAATTCAAAATTTGTTACCGTTTCCTAACGGATATATAATTGATAAGAACCAAAGACGATCTCCACCTACACGCGCTTGGGTCAGTGCGTTTGCTGGTTTTGATATTTTGGGAAGAAGACTGATGGGTATTTTTGTTGATTCAAAAGTGGGCTTGGGCTAAGATTGGAAATGATTTGGGCTAATAAAAAGTAAAGGTTAGGAATTTGATCTCTTTACAAAATGGCCACAGAGATTTCAAACTTAGGCCAACTGAATTCAATTTAATTTAGTCGGTGAATTCAGCTAAATATTAATTAATGAGCTTCTTAATCTTAACAAAATAACTTAATTATAAATTAATTAATTTAAAATATAAATTATTAGTTAAATAAACTATACACGATCATGCTACCTCTTCATGTTCAACACTAGTCTAGAGAGAGCAGTATTTAAGAAATATGATATACTACAGTCGAACATATCATTGTAACATATGATTTGTTGGTTCGTTCATTTGATAATATATGAGAAAATTATTTTTTTTATATTTTATGCTAACTTTTACCGATCGAGCATAGCATTGTAACATAAACACACATGAGGCACATAAATGACTAGTCGTCAAACGTCTTAGTCGTCCCTTGACGTTTGACTTCCAATTCAGCTAAACTCTTAGACACTGTCTCAATACTATATTATAAACCATTTTAGGACCTTAGAACCTCATGACAATCATGTTAGGCTCTAGATTAACCTAAATCGTTTTAGAGGTGTTACATGTTTCACTGGCAATGCTGGTTGGAGTCGAGCTCGCCCAAGACTTGCAAAAAAGAAGTAGAAAAACGAAAGGGAAAAAGGGAAGGGGAGGTAGAGAGTTTGGTTTGTTAATTAGAGGTTCGTTTTGGTTCTTTCCGGTGGTTGTTCATGGTTGTTTGGTGGTTGAGAACAAGGGATGGAGTAGGTGGTTTGGGCCGGGTTGTTTGGTGGTTGAGAACAAGGGATGGAGTGGGTGGTTTTGGCCGTGTTGGCTGGTTCACCGAAGATGGTTCTCCATTTAAATGCGAGCCGATGAAGCTGTTTTTAGGCGGATTTGGAATGGTGATTGGGTCTGGATACTGCTAGCAAAGAGGAGAACAAAGATGGGGTTTTGGAGATGGTTTCAAGTGGATTTCTGGTCTGGTTTTTCTGGAGGTTGGAATGGAGGGAAGGAGGAAGAGAGCAGTTGGTTGTTCGCTGAAAAATGGGACAAAAACAAATGGGGTTTTTGGTGGTTGACTCGCCGAAATCCGGCGGAATTCCGGTTACTTGCCGGAAAATAACAAATAAAAAAAAATCTCTAACTTACCCCCTAAAAATTTCATCCATCTCCATCTAAATCTAGTGAATCAACTATTTTATATAAGGAAATTTTTTCAAAATAACAATATTTTAGTATTTAATAGGATATTTTTTCAACACTTTTAATATTTATTTAAAATGATAATAGTTTGATTTGCTATTAGACTGATTTTTGTATTTATTTAATTTATTTAATTAGAAAAAATACAAATCTTTAACATCGGAATGGAGAAAATCATGAGAGAATATATTTCAAAAAAGGTAAAAATCACTTAAATCTCTAATTACTAATTAGTTATAATTGGAAAAATATGAAGTGTAATCTCTCTCTTGTTCTTTCAAACACCTTTCATCATTGTTCTACATATTTTCAATATCAATTTTCGAATAATTTCATTTAAATTGAATTTAAGTTTTCGTTGATTTGTCCCACTTCTCGTTGGACTTTTTTTTGAATTAATAAATTGTTATTCAAATTCCATTATCGATTTTCGATTCTCCATTGATAATCCTCATTCTTCGTAGAAGTCAAGTCAATTGATCATCATTTATGGACAAATCTCCTATAAGAATTTTTATTTTATTTGTCAAGAGTCATGGATTTGTTGTAAAAAAAAAGTTCATCATCCTTTTCTCTTAAAAAATACAAAATTGCATAACGATCAAAATTATGTGCATCATCGTTACAATTCAAAATTGTATCTCCTCATCATCGTTTTTCTTGTAAATTTTAAAATTGTTGATAGATCTAGGAAGCAATTTTGAAATACAAAAGTGAAGCAATTAATCGTCGGTGTTCCTACAAAACTCAAAATCGATGATTGATCAAAGAAATTAACTGAAATATACAATCAAAAAATCATATTTATTTTTCAAGATATTATCGATCTCATATTATCTCAGAGAATTCATCAAAATTTGTGGTGATGCAGTATGACAGTAGATTTTTGAAAATTTTATTCAAAAACAATTTTATTGTTGTGATATTGTATATTGAATAATCGGAATAGAAACTAGTTTGGACACAAATTTGATGATATTATGTATTGGATTATTAGAATATAAATTTATTTTGAATATAATTTTGATGATGTTATCCTTATTCTATATTGAATTATAATAATTTTATATATTGAATAATTGAAGTATAAATTTGATTGGAATACAAATTTGTTCAACAATTATAGACAACAACTTATATAATACAATTTTTAAAATACAATTTTTGAAATACAAATCAGGTTAGAATACAACTTTTTATTAAATCGAAATTTACAAAGAAAAGTGAATAATGAATTTAATCAGTTAGAAAACAACTTTTTGAATACAATTTTCAAATGCAACTTTTAAAATATAAAATCAGTTTAGAATATAATTTTTTATTTAATTAAAAGCTAAAAATAAAATTATACGAGTACAAATAATTAATATACAACATACAAAATACATTTTTTTAAAATACAAATACAGTTGATAACTGAATTTAACATAGCATACACAATGATTAATTTGAATGCACATGGATACAATATGCTTAAATAAATATAATATTGCTGAAAAATATAATTAAAATATAAAAAGTACAACATATTTGTGTTGTCTATAATTTTATTTAAATAAATACAATATTTTGAAAATAATTGACATATAAAAAATACAACTGACAATACTAATATGAACATTAATTAAGTATGAAATTAAATAAATTAAATATTAACTAAAATTGTAAAAATGTAAACACCAAAACACAAAACATACCCTAAATAGTAACGAGGTTTACTTAAAAGATCAAACTCAAAAGTAAATTTACTAAATAAATAATTTTGAAGTTGAATAAATTTGGACACAAAAATACATAAATGGCCAAAGAAAATACAAATCAAAACTAAAAATTTCTGATATCAACCCAAATACAAATCAAAAGAAAGTTATCCAACTAAATGAGAATATGATGCGAATATTTTATTTGATTTTTTTCTATTTTAATTAAAAAAATAAGAAATAATTTGAAAGAACAAGAAGGGGAATAAAATTAATGAATCGAGAGAAAGTGAAATTGAAGAGGATTGACAATATAATATATTTTAGGAGGATAATTATAAATATATAATTTGCTATAAAATCAATATATGAAAGAGAACATGTGATTAATGTGAAATAAATTAGGATAAACTAGGTTACAATTATATTTTTTAAAATATTGCTATAATGACATCTTTAATAATTATTTTAAAGTGTTGTTGTTTTAACAATTATGTTTCAAATTTTGACTAGTTAGCTAATTTTTTCTGGGATAATGCACAAGTACCCCCCTCAACATATGTCCGAAATTTCAGAGACACACTTATACTATACTAAGGTCCTATTACCCCCCTGAACTTATTTTATTAATAATTTTCTACCCCTTTTTGGCCTGCGTGGCACTATCTTGTGAGCTCAACGCTGGTTGACTTTTTTTTTAAACTAGTGCCACGTAGGCCGAAAAGGGGTAGAAAATTACTTATAAAATAAGTTCAGGGGGGTAATAGGACCTTAGTATAGTATAAGTGTGTCTATGGGATTTCGGGCATAGGGTGAGGGGTACTTGTGCATTTTCCCTTTTTTCTTTTATATATAGGAGATTGTTAAAAATGGGCCTAAGTTATGGACTCGAAATTCTGACCCAAAAATCGTTGATTGATAAAATATCTGTGTATGCAGATTGTATTCAAATTTGAATAAATTTTTAGACTGCGCAGAATGTCAAAATGAATATTAACAATGTAACAGAGAAAAAATGAGTATGAAAAATATAATGAACGTAATCAATTACATGTAAAAAATGCAATTTAACATAAATAATAATTTTATTAAAAAAATGAATAAATATTTGAACGTCTGGCTGTGACAAAATAATATAAACATAACAACCGATAAAAACCCTAATACTTTGGGGGGAAAAAGATGATTATCAACAAATTTCATTAAAATGACAAAACATGTATTTTGAACTATTTAAAATAAAATACTCAAAAAGTATTAATTTTAAAACTATCAGACCAAAATTTGGTGTCAACAACTTGCCCCTTTGTTTGATTAGGATCGATGAAAAAAATCCTGGTTAGACAAAGTTGACGAACCCAATTTGATTTGATAAACTTTGAACAAAATACTTGAGACGTTAGTAGAGCTTTTGAGCAAGACTCTACGTCCGTCGACTGGCTGAAAATAATAAATAAAAAACAGAGATTGATTGTAAACTGAAAACATTCAAATACCATCGATATTACTTGTAAAATTGCACAATGAAAGTAGTGTACCTCTTTGAATGGAGAATGATGTGAATAACATGTCACTTTGAACGAGGTGACAACCCAACGCGTCTCTTTGAAAGGCCCACGACCCAATTTGAACATAACATGTCACTTTGAATGAGGTGACAATCGAACGTGTCTCTTTGATAGGCGGACGACCCAACTTGAACTTAATATGTCACTTGAATGGAGGTGACAACCCATCGTGTCTCTTTGAAAAAAGGACGACCCAACTTGAACTTAACATGTCACTTGAATGGAGGTGACAACCCAATTTGAATATAACATGTCACTTTGAACGAGGTGACAAACCAACGTGTCTCGTTGAAAGGTGGACGATCCAATTTGAATATAACATGTCACTTTGAACGAGGTAACAACTCAACGTGTATCTTTGAAAGCGGACAACCCAATTCGAATATAACAAGTCACTTTGAACGAGGTGACAATCCAATGTGTCTCTTTGAAAGGAGAACGACCTAATTTGAACATAGCGTGTCACTTTGAACGAGGTGACAACCCAACGTGTCTCTTCAAAATGTGGATGACCTAACTTGAACATAACATATCACTTTGAACGAGGTGACAACACAACCTGTCTCTTAAAGACACACGACCCAATTTAAATATAACATGTGACTTTGAACGAGGTGACAACCCAACATGTCTCTTGAGAGACAGACGACCCAATTTGAATATAACATGTCACTTTGAACGAGGTAACACCCAACGTGTCTCTTGAAAGGCAGACGACCCAATATGAATATAACATGTCACTTTGAACGAGGTGACAACCCAACGTGTCTTTTGAAAGGAAGACGACACAATTTGAATATAACATGTCACTTTGAACGAGGTGACAACCCAACGTGTCTCTTTGAAAGGCGGACGATCCAACTTGAACATAACATGGATGGCGTATCACAAAATCTACAATATCAATGTTAGTAACAAATATAACATAAATTATGCAAACATGACCTCATATGAACAAGGTATTAACCAATGACGATTCAAACTTAATAACATCATGAATTAAATAAAATATCAATTTAAACAAAAAATAAAACGTGTCATATTTAACGGCATGACAAATCAATTTAAAAAAGAATTAATTTATTTGAGATAACAAATTAATTTCTAAAAGATATCTTGAAAGGTATGACGACCTAAATTTTTAAAAAATGTCATTTTGAAGGGTATGACTACCCAAATTTAAGAAAATGTCATTTTGAAGAGTATGACGACCTAAAAATAAAAAATGTCATTATGAAGGATATGACGATTCAAAAATAAAAAGATGTCATTTTGAAGGATACGACGACCCAATAATAAAAAGAAGTCATTTTAATGATTGACGATCCAAAAATATAATTTTAACTTTGAAACGGTCCACAAAGTTACTTGGAAAAGTATGATGACATAAATTTAAAATGGTGTCAATTTGAAAGGTATGACGATCCAAATTTAAAAGATGTCATGACCATCGAAATATAAAAAAAATGTCATTTTGAAGGGTATGACTATCGAAAAATGCAATTTAAACTTTGAAACGGTCCACAAAGTTATTTGGACTAATATCAACAATGAAATTGTCCACAAAATTGGTTTGGACAGATATCAACAATGAAACAGGTCACAAAGTTGCTATGGACAAATATCAACAATGAAACGGTCCACAAAGTTAGTATGGACAAATATTGAAAAGTGGATTTCAATCGATTTTTATTTTATGAACAATGAAACATATTTTAACTTGGTTAGCACCAACAATAGTATTGTACAAAAATCTCTCACAATTCTTTATCTTTCAACTGACATTGATTTCAAGGTAAATCTTATGGTATCACAATTCTTTATCTTTCAACTGACAATTCTAAAATGTATTTAAGTAACGACAAGATTTGTCCATCTTGCTACAAACAAAAACTTTGAATTAGACCTAAAATCATGTCTCAAGTGCCCTCACTAGAAGAAAGTCTCAATTTGCAAACATTTAAAGTATTTAATTTGAAAACATCTGGAAAAGCACACTCACACTCAGAAAAAATGTTGAACGCATGCAATTGTGATACCATAGACTTGTCCTTCATGTAAATCTCCACTAATGTGAGAACATTTGAATTGAGATCATGTAGGGCTTGTTAATATCTTGTAATGTAGACTTAGGGACGGGGAAGATAATTATTTGGGATAAAAGTGACTTATTTCCTTCTTGAGCATTGCACGAAATAGATGCTTTCAACATTTGTTACACTTGTAATGTTTGGTTCTCTTTGTTGTCCTTTCCTTTTTCACTTTTGACTTCTTTAAAATTTCATATGTCTGAGTTTTCCCCTTTTGAATTTTCTCTTTTTTGTTTGGCGTGTTTTTCTTCTTTTCTTGAAATTCTGCTTACTTAAACTTGTGAGGAATTTTGAACTTTTTTTTTTCTTTCTTTTGAAGTCATTTTTGTTGTCTTGACTTTCAGGGACTTTGATAACTTTTGTCTTTGACAAATTTGAACTTTGAATCTTCTCTTGTAACTTGCACATATTCGGTGCGCTCAATAAAGTCTGGTCAAAAGAGTGTTAGTGCATGTAAGCACTTGAAAAGGGTATAGGCTAAAATGTGATTGTCCAAAAAAACCAAAAAACGCTCAAGGCTCAAAGAAGGACACACTAAGAATTAATGTCATTTGGTAGGCTTTGAAAGGCTCAAACGGATCAATGAAGTCCTACGATCATTTTCAAATCAAACATTACTCAAGATTTCATCTCAACAACATTTAGGCCGAGTTCTAGATCAACAAAACAACACAATTGAATTTAATTCAAAAACTCACCACACAATGCACATGAAACAATGAATCTGATTTTGTTTTAATCTTGAATGTATGCAAGAGAATATTTTCATGTGTAACAAAAGTATGAAATGAGGGGTACCAAAAAAATCTATGGTTTAATAAGAAGTCAATCTTCTCTATTGTACAAATTATTTTTTCATGCACACTTGAATTGTGTTGGCACCAACCAAGTCAAAAACTAACATCACATTTTAAAAATAAAATTAAAAAAAATCTTTTGAATAAAGAATACCAAACTCAATTAGGGTTTTCATTGCTGAGAATTAGGTTGGCGTAGTTAGTTCAAATATAACATAAAATCTATATTTTGAACAATAAATTAATTTTTAAAAGGAAAAATAATGGAAATAAAAAATCAGTGAGCCACATTGAAAGGTGAGTAACCAAAATTTAACAAAAAATATTTTTATTATTTAAAGAAAATTTAACAAGAATGAAAAATTAGTGAGTCACATTGAAGGGTGGACCACCCAAATCTAACAAATTTTTTTAATTAATTAAAGAAAAATAATTAAAAAATCAATGAGTCGCATTGAAGGAAGGACAACACAACTTAAAAAAATGTCAAACAATTTTATTTCAATTTTTGAAAGGGCGAAATTGAAATGAAAAATGAATAAGTCACATTGAAGGGCGAACCACCCAAATTTAACAAAAAACTTTTTATCAATTAAAAGAGAAAGTAAAAAATTGAGTCACAATTAAAGGTCGGACAACCCAACCTAAAAAAAATCAAATTAAATCATCAAAAAATCAAAGATATGTATATACAAAGAATGTAACATCATGTATCAAAAGTAATACAAAAGATACAAATGAACTCCGAGTGATGCCTCCTAAATCTGTAATCTGTGTACAACCTTGGTGAAATTTTTGATGATATTCCTTAAAAAATTTATCTCTATTTCAGCTTTAACAACCTCCGGTATTTAATCTTGTAACAACTATCTCCTTTGTAAAATTTTTGGAGACCTCCTCAAAAATACTTGCCCAGTTTCCATTTTAAAATTTTGGAAAGCTTACGGGGAACATTACCAAGCCTTTATGGCGCCTACGTATCCCATTGAAGCAGGTATCAGGTCAAACGTAGTTCCAACAGATTGTAACTTGAATGGAGAATGAACTGAGATTATGAATGTACCAAAATTAGGTGACCAAGAGTAGGTTTTGCAAAATCGGGAACCCAAGCGGACAACTTAGGCTGAAACTCACGACAACCATTGGACGCATGATGAACCAATAAATTGTCAATCATTTCGGAAAAGGGTCAAGTATAAAAAAGTCCTACTGCAGTTC
Organism: Solanum sitiens; assembly: GCA_016801875.1. Classification (NCBI taxonomy): domain Eukaryota; kingdom Viridiplantae; phylum Streptophyta; class Magnoliopsida; order Solanales; family Solanaceae; genus Solanum; species Solanum sitiens. Next base: position 12,954 of record JABWTJ010000798.1, read on the forward strand.
CGCAAAATTGTTCTTTAATATACTGTATTTATGTCAAAATATGATGAATACAACAACAATGTATGAGTAGAATATGCAAATAATCAACAAAAATTACTAGATATAATGAACAAAACAATAAAAGAATAATCTCCTCAATTTGAAATTTGAACTCATAATAGTTAGAACATCTATGTCCCTAGCAGAGTCGTCATTATGTTGACATCCTTAGAATTGTAGCAACTTCACGGTGACTCAACTAAAAAAATAGTAAAAGAATTTAAAGGGTTAAAAAAGGAAAAAGGTTAGAGGAGCTTTAAAGGGAAAAGGGAGTCGCCACCAAAATTTTCTAATAAATTACGAAATAAATCAACTTAAAAGAAAGTCTACGAAACCAATTTGATTCTAGGTAAGGGGTACAAGTTATTTCGAAGGGAAGAGATTATGCATCCTTCGAAATCCACAAGTGTGGGTCCCGACTGAATTCATTTTTTCAAATTGAGGAGGAGAATAAAATAATGTACAAGTATAATAAACATTAAATATACACAAATAATAAAATAATAAAAAATGTAAGAAACGGCTTAAAGTTTGCCTAACGTCAATATATACAAACTAATGAATAAAGAGTATAATTCAAACTTAACTCAAATAGCTTCAATGGAAAGCAACTCCGGGTACCTGTAAAGATGCTTAGTAAAAGTGTTAGTAATAAATAAATATGAATAAAAATGAATAAACCAAATAATAACTTAAAAATAAAAATTCGTCTTATGAACATGGGAGTCCTTGAAATCGACGGTAATTTTTTCATCGGCCATTTTAACATACAAAATGTATGAACTTAAACTAAATTTTCGTCTTTTAATATACCTTGCGCGCTCACTATTGGGCTAGTCTGCCTATGTGTCATGCCCAATGTGACTTATTCATCCATATACTATTTCCCTCTATGCTTACTGATTTGAGTTTTGAAAATTTTGGGAAAACATTTCCTTGTATCATTATGTAGTGAAGATTTTGATCAGAAAAAGTTGGACAGATATGTAAATTTAATCAACCATATATATATAACTTAGCATAATGCCATATTCGAAGGTGTGGCATAAAACTTTAGAGTTTATAGTAACAGCTATGCGTTCTTATAAGACTCACCTCTGAAAAGAGTAATGAGATAAAAGAGAAGGGAAAGTACAACCCCATAGGTTAGGCCTATGATTTTATGTGTCTATTCCATATACAAAAAAAAATTAGGAGATACTATAGTTATTCTTGATTTTTAAGGCCCGGAAGCTAAACTTAAAATGTGTAACCTCCATTGAAGTATTGGAAAAGAAATAGAATATAACATAAGATACTTAGGAATGAAAGATGGTAGAGATCCTAAGTAACCCTCCTCATTCAAAACATCAACATAAGGATCAGAGATCATGTGGTCCCCTTATATGATCATAAGTCCTACTAGCATTTGTTCATAGGATATGTCATTTGCATGTCTTGAGTTTAGGTGTATTAAATTCCTTATTTGTATGAGTTCTACTTGTGTATCATCAGTTAATTATATAGTCAAGAAAGGGGTTTAATTTGTCATTTTGTTATTTTATGAACCATATCTATTGAGACTTCATTCTAGACTTGTCTATATGTGTTTGAGATTAGTCTATGAATTTTGGATAGTCCTTATTTATGATGGGTACTCTCACAAATCTCCAAATGAAATTTCTAGGTTAACCAAACTATCAACTTCACCCACAATTCAAAGAAGAATGATCATAAGAGGGGAAGGATGTAACATTTCGTATTTTACGTGTACTAGTTCTATGTGTGTGTTGCTTAAAAATTTTCTTGTGGTATAGTTATGGACTCGTTTTCCTATGCGACTGGTGACAATAGAATATGTTTAAATTAATGTGGGTGTTGTTAGTTTTCAAATCTTATTGTGGTCTTTTATTTGAATAGATGACTTTGAGTAGGAAGTCCAACAAAAGGGGAAGACTTAACTTCTGAAGTGAACTCTTTATTGATTAAGGCAAGTGAATTTCTAAATCCTTGTTAAGTGTGAAATTCGTGTATTTCCTTGTGGTATATGTTTGGGAGTAATGGGAATTGGTGATGGGTTGACTTGTCCATGTTGAATAATTATAATGAGGAAAAAGGGTTAAAAAAAGAAGCAATGTGATTAATTGTTTATGTGTGATGGGTTGAGAAAGGTTTGAAGGCTTGTTGAATCATTGTTGATGTCATATCATAATTGTGTTGTTGTGAATTGTGCAATTTTATAAAAATGGCCATCTCTTCATTATTTGTGTGAACATGTCATTTCCATTGTTCTGAGACATAGTTATGAAAAGTGTTATGTGAAATGAGAAAAAAATAAGAATTTAAAGAGGATGTACCATTACAAAGGTCATATCGTGTGCCGCAATGATATATTTCGAGGAACATATCGCACGCCGTGATGGATACTATATATCGAGGGACGTATCGCGCACCGCAATGGTTACTATATCGAGGATCGTATCGCACACCGCGATGAATGCATAGATAACTATGTCCCCCACGGGTCCCGGACTGAGAGATAGCGGGTGTGTATCACTAGGTCAGACATGCATCATTGTACTTGACATTGCATTCCATGACATTGCACATACTTATCATTAGTGAACTAGATATTGTGTTTTGTTGATCTTGTGAATGCCCTTCTATGAAACTTGTGATTGATGAATACTGAGCTTGTTGTTGAGGATATATAATTTGTTTAACTGTGGTTGTTGAGAATATGTAATTTGTTAAAGTGTTGTTGTTGAGGATGAATACTAAGCTTGTTGTTGAGGATATATAATTTGTCAAATTGTGGTTGTTGAGGATATGTAATTTGTTAAAGTGTTGTTGTTGAGGATATATAATTTATCAAAATGTTGTTGTAGAGGATATGTAATTTATCTAAATGTTGTTGTTGAGCTATGTGCTATGTAAACTGTGAGTTGTTAGGTTGGACTGATTTTTATGCAGGTTGTAGTTGTGGAGGTTCGGTTGGGGTGGTAAGAGCACCTGTATTTCATCCTCTTAGCTTGTGTTTAGAGGTTTACTTGCTTAGTACTATGTGGTTTGGTACTCACCCCTTGCTTCTAAATTTTTTTTGTAGGTTACTAGCCAGACCTTTGTGATATATTCTCTTCTTTTTCGAGGCCTTTTGGAGAATTGTGAGGTAGTTGTTTGTCATCTCAGCATACCTTCTTACTTCTGTTTATGATTTTGTTCTACTTTAGAAACAATTTCATATGAGACTTACATTTTCTTTTGATTTAATTATAATATTTTGGAGGCTTGTACACGTGACAACCAGATTTTGGGGATATTTTTGAGTTTATTATAGAATTTTTGCATTTTATGGTAATATTTGAGTTTTAGGCTGACTTGTCTTGGTGGGATAAGACGAATGACATCACGCCCATTTTTGGGTCGTGACAAAGTTGTGCGTACTCTTTCTAGAAAAAACATAACAAAATTAGATATTACCTTAAATTTTCTCTCAACATTTTCGAGTAAATCTAGAATAAAGCCTGTAGAATTGATGGGGAAAGATCTTTTGGTGGGTCTTCTAGATATCCAACGGTATCTATGTAATATACAACGTGTAACACCCCTAGATGCTAGATCAACATTCGCATGTCGATACACTATTGCTTAATTACTAAAATATGTTTTATTCTTATTTTGTGAACTTGAAATTTTGTGATAATTGCAACCTTGCTTAACATAATTGTGATAGTAATTTAAGGTATTGTATGGGGGTATTAAGTAATTTTCTAATTAGAATTACATATGAATTGAAATTGTTAGTATCAGGTATATATGTATGCTTTTTGGGCAACCTATTTTTATTTGGACAGCACCTTTGAAGGACATGTGTACAAGTGATAAACATCACTTGTGTGACTATATATTTCACTTCTTTACCTAAATTCAATTCTTTCAAGTCAAAGAACCTTAGAACCTCATCTAAACAGATTGTTCTTTAAAATCACAAGAGAAGAACTTGATCCTTTTTGTTGGAATTCGAGACACACCCTTCTCTTTAGTATATGACGAAATTTGTTTCTGAGTTTGGTAGTATTTGGTAATTGGAGCATATATCGTTCTATAGAACTTAGTTTACAATGAATAAATATGATTTGGAAAGTTGATTCGTATATCTACAACTCTTACGTTCATGTAAAATTCTAATTTAGTTATTATGGAATTGAAATATGGAACATAACATAGGACAAGTTCTGTCCAGATTTTGAAATTAGAAACTCTGTATGAACAACTATTAGTGTTTTGAATATATCTTTTTGTACAAAATATATTTTGCGGTCATTCTTGTTTGTTTGCAACCTTAAAATATGTACCTACATTTTTCATGGAAGTTATAAAGTCTAGTTTTGTCATTTTCTTTTCAAATCTAAGTTGCGACATGAGGTACTAAACTGATCAGAAATACTATTTTGGGAGCATAGTCGTATTTGTAAATGATAATCCTGTTTTACGTCAACATTATTGATCTACTAGACATTAAAGAATTTATTTAATTGTATTTTAAAGGTTGTATATACTCGTGAACAAGTTGAGGACCTTCATACATTGGTTGGTCTACGGTTTGAACTCTTGAAGTGGTGTTGGACTGTTTCTATGCTAAAGCATTGAGGTTTGTGTATAAACTTGTACTTGTACCATATTTACCTTCTTATATATATATGAAAGTTTATTTTGGTACCTTCGTTACCTCTTGTCACTTTGCATTATCGTTTTGTTATCCTTTAAGACACTAAAGACACTTGTGTAACTCGCCCACTTGTACGGATTATTTGATCACATGACACTCTTGTTGGGACATCATCCTTCTTGTGGTTGTGACTCTGTCACTATTGGCATGTCTCTTGATTCGGATCATTTGCCATTTTAACTCTAGATTTTTAGTTTGTCTGAAGAATGGAAGTTGTCCATTTTAAGTACGAACTAAAAAATCATTTTTAATATGGTTCTATTGGTTCTCTTGATAATTGAATTTTGACCCTTCTTGATACAGGGCGTCGACCCTTCTTTAAACCTGCTTGTGCTTGGTGTGATGACATGGTGTATATATTGGGCAAGCCTTGTTATTATATCTCTTGGAAAATGATGCTATGAGCGTTTTTTATATTTGGATCTTAAATATTGAACATGATACTCTGTATATACTGTTTACTTAATTAATTTATTATATTTTAATGATGTTCCCATTACTTGACAAAGGTGTATTGGCAAATCTAAGGGCTCCAAACCTATAGCTTTTATACCACTAAGCTATATGTTTAGCGATAGTTGTTTCTATCGTAGGGAATGTTCGATAGGATGCATCAAGTTGGCCATTGAAGATGAAGATTTTGAGAGCCTTAAGGAAGATAACATTTGTATATAGGCATCTATATTTTATATAAACCTTGGGACTTGTACATGATCTCCGTATTGTAGATTTACATGAATTTTGAAGGCTAATTTGATCATGTCACCATTGGTTGTAATATAAGTATGACATATGTTTTGTTGTTTTTGGGATGTGAACCAAAATCTTCTAATATACTAGATTCACTATATGTTTTAAATGTTTGTGTGAAGTATGAACCGTCTAATTTTGGTACTCAAAACTTAGTAGTTTTCTTTTATATTATTTTTAAGTGTGAGGATAAAACATACAGGAAAACTCGTTAGTTATTTGCTTAGATTGTTCTGGAAGGGTTCTTCCGCCATATGAATAAATTTTATGCAATTTAAGTTTTACATTAAAATAATGTGTGAATGGGCAGACTTCTCTTCTTTTACATTTTTTATGAACCTAATGTCTCTACTAGACTATAACAATGTGACATTCGTTACTCTCTTTTAAATATCGCAAGTATTAAATTAGATTTTTTTTCTTAAATGGTAGTATACTTTCGAAAAGGTTGCCACACAACGTGTTCGAAAATTTGGATATAAGTTGAGCATACTTTTGATCATTTTCTCAAACTTAAAAAGATATCGTCTAGATTGACCAGAAGAACTCTAGTTATGTCCAAGAGAAGTTAGTTGTTTTACCTAGATCAACTATATGTCTAGAGAAGAGATTCACAATCTTAATTTCGTATTTCTAGTAATAACAATTGAGCTTTTAGTTTTAAGCATAATTATACAAAGCAAATCTTTTAAACATTTACTTTTGTAAGAATTTTACAAATAAAAATCATTCATTTTGATTATATTTATGAGTAATATTCTAGATGAAACTCAACGCCTATCTTATTGATTAAATATTCAAAAAATATTCACTTTATACTTTTTTCTGAAATAAAAATTTTGATAATTTATTTTAGATGATGCTTGAATTTCATGTGATCCATCTAAATAATAAAAGATAAATTTGCAATAGTAAGTCAAGATCCAATCCTAAATACATTGCATAAAACATGTAAAACATAAATCTAATTTGTCTTTCCCCCATAATAGCATAAATCTTATCCACAATTTCTTTGAGATTCTATTGTTAAATGGCTGTTTTCACATGGTCACTAATCAAATGAATGCTTTGTTTGAATAATATATGGAAGCTGGCATGGAACTGAGTCAGCAAAGCCACCAGATCATGACACGTGTCCCGACATATTATTTATGGTTTTCTAAATTATTGAGATTTAAACAGTAGATTCAACAAATGAAAAAGTGACAAAAAAATAAAATAATTGGTCATCAATTCTGTTGCCCTTTTTTGACATGTCAGCTCTGCACCTTTCATCTTTTCTTATCCACACAAAAATATCCATCTTAATTTCTCCTCTTTTCTTTTTAGGTGGTTCTAAGTTTAAGAGAGAAAAAAAAAATTAAAATTTATAATTCAAATATTGATATTATTCTTTCAGGGTAAAATAGTTATTTCAAAATTATATTATTACTTAATATAAAAATATATTGTTCTATTTTAGATTAATTAAAAACGAAATTAAGTGAGGACAGAGGGAACAATATGTAGTCTTTCTTGACGGGCGAGCTAGTAGGTCGATTGCGGATTTGACCGAATTTAGTAAATATTTAAATTTATATAAAATTTAAAAAATGAATATATTTATTTTATATATATATAATAATTTGTATTGTATATAATAATCTGAAGATATTATATCATGTAGGACGTGTGTTTAACGTTGTACAAGTTGCTACTAATATGCGACTGTGGAGAATATTTGGAAATGAAAATGAAATTAAAAAAAAAGAGGTTAAATTATGCGGCTTGAATTTCTTTTAACTGTGAAGATGACACGTGGCTTATTCATCTAACACTATTTCTATTGGTTTCTTGTTTCTTAATTATTATAAAAACTGCTCCCAAATGCAGTTGAATCTCAAATTCTCTTTGTACAATTTCTTCAAATTTTTAGCTCTAAATCCTTCATTTTACCAAATTACTTGAAATTCTCCTTTTGCTGATTGTCAAGACTTTGTTTATCTGACAAAACGCCCAAATTTTTCTGGTTATATCATTAATAATTTCAGATTCAAAAGGAAAATTATGGAGGTTTCAGTGATGGGAAGTTCTCAGGTGAATTTGGGTAGGAATGATTTGGGATGTAGAGAAGTTGGGAATTGTAGTTTTACAAAGAGTTTCAATTCAAACATCTCCTCTTCTTCTTCTTCATCTTCTTTGAAAAGTTCGAAATTGTGTATAAAATTGCGTTCCAAGTCTTTGAATAGGTTTAGTTTGAAAGCATCTGCTTGTTCACATCCTGAACCACTCGTATTGAAGAATAACAGAGAAACTAAGATGGTAAGTTACCAGATCTTCGTGTTTTTATTTATTTTGTTTTGAGATTTGTATGGAATATGCTATTTGTCATGTTGTTTGTTTTTTTTTATTTAGAATTTGGGGGTTTGGAATTATATTGATATGTTATTTTTGTGCCTGAGTTAGATCGGAAACAACCTCCCAACCTCTTAGATGGTAAGGGTAAGGTCCAGATCGACCCCACCTTTTTCAGATCAGTGGCGTAGTAGTCACTGGTAAGGGTGTGTCCAACCCTTTGTCAGAAAAAAATAGCATATATACAAGTAAAATGATACATGAAATGATTAAATAACATATTTTAAACACACTTGACATAATAAGCTGCTATTTTTGGACACCTTTATTAAATTCCTGGCTCCGCCATTCTGTGGATTACACTGAATATGTTGTTGTTGTAGTAGTAATATTGGTGTGTTATTGTATCTTGTGGTGTTTTTACCATTCTAATCATGCAACTTGAGCTTATGTTGTTTCCTTAGTCAATAAATATGTTTTTTTGGGTTCGAAATTCTGGAGTGTCGAGTTGCCGTCTTATATACCATGATGTGCGCATTGTTTGCATTTATATTAGTTAAGAGGAGTTTCAATTGTCTCTTAGAACTTTAGATAAAGACTGTTGAAGATAACTATAAGAATGATCCTATGAGTTCAAATGTCCTTAATAGTTCAACGATTAGGAATATCAGTGAGAAGTTAGATTGTACTGGTGATTGGTTATATTTATTGTAATTTGATTATCATAGTACTAGATTCATATGTGTTTGATATTCTTTTAATTTTGAAAATTTCATGATGGACTTTGAGGGAGTGTGCGCTTCATTTCTCACTTTTTGCTTCAAGCCCCATCGACCTTCTCACGCTTTTTTTTACGTTATTAAAACATTGTTCTATTGCTATATTGACATGTCTTGCTCTATTGGATATTCTCTTGCAGACTGATGGTGTGAAACTATTCGTTGGGTTGCCACTTGATGCTGTTTCAAGTAGTAATACAATAAACCATGCTAGAGCAATTGCAGCTGGATTAAAAGCATTGAAGTTACTAGGTGTAGATGGCATAGAACTCCCAGTCTGGTGGGGAGTTGTTGAGAAGGAAACCAGGGGAAAGTATGACTGGACAGGCTACCTTGCACTTGCTGAAATGATCCAAAAGTTGGGACTTAAGCTTCATGTGTCACTTTGCTTCCATGCATCAGAGGAAGCGAAAATTCAACTCCCAGAATGGGTTTCTCAGATTGGTGAATCTGATCCTAGTATCTTCTTTAAGGACCAATCAGGACAACACTATAAGGATTCTCTTTCGTTTGCTGTTACTGATGTTCCTGTCCTCGATGGAAAGACTCCCGTTCAAGTGTACAAAGAGTTCTGTGAGAGCTTCAAGACTGCATTTTCACCGTTCATGGGCTCCACAATCACGGTATGAATTTTTTAGTTTAACTTTCAAGCTTTAGGGCATTATGGTTCATTGGTCGTAAAGAATTTTTGCATCAATCTAATCTAATGATAGTTATCTTTCAATGTATTAAGTCAAAACTCATTAGTAGATTGTGTCATCTTTCAGGGCGTTTCCGCTGGTCTAGGACCGGAAGGCGAGCTTCGCTATCCTTCTCATCACAATCCATCCAAAATGAGCAATCATCAAGGAGCTGGTGAGTTTCAGTGTTATGATAAATACATGCTGAGTTCTCTCAAACAGTATGCCGAAAGCAATGGGAATCCTCTGTGGGGATTGGGTGGTCCACACGATGCCCCTGGTTCTGATCAACCACCCATGACAAGCACCTTCTTCAAGGAGAATGAAGGATCTTGGGAGACAACTTATGGTAACTTTTTCCTTTCTTGGTACTCGGAGCAGCTCATTTCACATGGAAGCCGACTTCTTTCGCTTGCCTCTGAAACATTCCATGACGTTCCAATCTCCATTTGTGGCAAAGTTCCCCTTGTGCATTCTTGGTATAAAACCCGATCCCATCCTAGCGAGCTAACAGCCGGTTTCTATAACACAGCCAACAGAGATGGTTATGTAGAAGTTGTTGAGATGTTTGCAAAGCATTCGTGCCAAATTATCTTGCCTGGGATGGATCTCTCGGACAATGACCAGCCAAATGAATCTCTCTCGAGCCCAGAGTTGTTGGTTGCTCAAATTACATCATCTTGCAGAAAGCACGGAGTGGAAATCTTAGGGCAAAACTCAATGGTTGCAAATGCACCAAATGGTTTCGAACAGATAAAGAAGTTGTTGTCAAGTGAAAAGGAAATGAGCTTGTTCACATATCAAAGAATGGGTGCTGACTTCTTTTCTCCTGAACATTTTCCTGCGTTCACTCAATTTGTCCGGAACCTTAATCAACCAGAACTGGATTCGGATGATCAACCAACGAAACAAGAAGAACACGTTGCCAGTAATCATCTCCAGATGCAAGCAGCTTAGATTCAGATTCTATGTACATAATGGTAAGCGTCTTGGAGACCGTAATTTCGCTAGTAATGCACGTTACATAGTGATGAATAGGTAGTAGCTGAAAGTTGCAATTATTCAGTTTTTCTGTTATATATTTGTATTGTTATAGTATGAGATGGTTTGTTGGCTTGAATTATGAAGATAGCTTACAAAGATATTTGTTATTTGGTTGCATTTCTTTGACCTTTTTGTGTAACTTGCATTTCTTTTCTCTTAGTTGAACATTGCACGTATGGAAGCAACAACTCTCCCAGCCCCGGCCTCGGCCCCTCACTATTTTAAGCTGTATGGATTAATTTGTGCACACCTCGATAATTTTACTACATATTTAGACTTCCTTAGTTTTCACACACTTCATTGATTGATAGATTATAGTTAATATCATTGATCCATTAATTGAACAGTAGTTTAAAGTTCAATAAATAAATGCAATCAGTGTTTCCTTTTCTTCACAAGTTTTGGTGTAAAGCTTTCTCTATTGTTCACAATTTGGAGTACTGATAGAACTCAAATCAGTGTGAAATAGAATTTCTTTAAATCATGTTATATATTTTAAAATTAATTGCTTTCCATCAAACTTTGCCATGTACTCAAAAAGGAACAATTACATATCTTACCATCTTTGATTTTTTTTACATATAAAAACAAAGAGTATGGGTCCATTTTTTCATAACACAATTCCACGAAGCAAGAAACTCATCCATCTGCTTCATCCGATAAAATAAAATATTTCTGAATTATATTTGCGATTAAAATTATAATTTATTTGCAATAGCCGCTCTATTTTGAACTATAAATTTAATTTCAAGCTTAATTCTGAATATCACATATCATCCTATCCAACTTGATATTATTTCATCCTCCCTCCTAGATGGGATAATTTAATTCAAAAATTATAATTTTTGAATAATTTAATCTGCGAATCAAACGAGTCCAGCAGAAACAAGAAAGTACGTTTGAGTGGCAGCGGCCACCGGCCATAACATATAGTATCATAAATAATTGAATGAAAAACCTTGAAAACATGGAAACATCTTACATTTGGCAACATATAACGTGTCTACTTATCTATTGCTTATTCAAATAATATCGACGCTAGAAGAAAATCAATTATATCATAAGTGTTATATTACTCGGATTCTTCAAAAAGGTCAACAAATGCATATTGAATTCTATAAAATTAGTATATTTATGGAAAATAAAAATAACACTCCACACACATTTAAGATGATATATATCAAGTTATAAACATACTTTTTAAAAATAAACTACTTATAGCATATTATTATCGAATTATAGCATATCAAGAAAAAATATATTAAAAAAAATTATAATTAATTATTTAAATATTTAAATAATTACCTTTATTTTTTCAGATATCTTTTTAAAACCAAACTATTTAATTACATTAGTTTTTTCAATTACCTTTTTAAAACCAAACTCTTTAATTTTTTACTGATACAGTTACCTTTTAAATTACCTTTTAAAGTTTTAACAATTTAAAATAAAATAAATTATTATTAATTAAATTAAACATTATATAGTTACCTTTTTAAAGACAATTACTAAATAATAAGGATTTATTTTACAGTTACCCAATAACCATCTAAACCAATACAAAGACAATCTTTCCCCATTACACTTAACCCCCACACGCCTACACGCCTAAACATCACCATCTTCACCCACACGCCTAAAAACTCATCTTCCCCAAAATCCTTGATTTTTCCCCAAATCTTCCACATTATCACTCACATATCAGTCCATCCCCAAAATCAAACATCCACACTTAGCTTGTGTACAATGTCGAAGAAAGGTAGTGAAACCCCACGTAAAAGTAGAAGATTGAACGATGAGTCAAGATATGAGGACTTTCATGCTCCCTCTTTCAACATTTTGTCACAAACTCAAACACAAAGATCAACTGGAAAAGAGAAGTCTAGGTCAGAAAAATCGAAGACGAAAAAACAAACAAACAAAGAGGCAAAGGAAAGAGGGAAGAAGAGAAAAGGAAAAGAAAAACAAACCTCCCCTGAATTTGAGAAAGAGGGAAGAAGAAAAAAGGAAAAGAAATTCAATCCTCATCAGATTCTGAGTCTGATTTTCCTGATGAATTAATAAATTCAAAATCAAAAAAATCAAGAGGCACAGAAATTGGTAGGTCAGAGATACAAGCCACAAATAAATCAAAACAAGTTGTTAAGGTTAGTAAAAGATATTTTTTGAAATTTAAATTAAAATGATATGTTTAAGTGTGTTTAATTTTAATTTTATTTGTCAGTAGTATAGTACATGATTTTTGTTGTATCATTTGTGTATGAAATAATTAATATATTTTTATTATAGGAGTGTATGAATTAATGTACTAAGTTTGTATGATATGTGTATGAAATGCTATATTGTTTATTACAATATCAGTGTATGAATAATGTATCAATGTTTGTATGTTGTATATTTTTTACTATTATCATACATATTAAAACTAAATAGTTTTATGTTTTGATTTTTGATATTGATACTGCTTCAGTAGTAATTTATAGTTTAAAAGTCATAAATTATTTTTCTTTAAAAGTCAAATATGTATTAATTTTGTATACATTGTGTGTGAACTGATGTACATTTTTTGTATGATTTATGTATGAGTTGAATTGAATGTCCATTCAATATAACAGTGTATATATGATTGTATATGACATTATATAGTATGATAAACGTATTAATTTAATTTTAACAATTTTTTAGGAGAAGAAGACCCAAACACATTTGTCTTCATGTATTAACATGAATGTGTTTGCGGATCTGTTGACCTTTCTAGGTCAAGACAAGTTTCAACAATTCTTACAAGAAACACCGTTTGAATTTTTTTATAATTTGCATAACATAAAAATTCAATGTCAGTTGTTACGACATATATTTCTTCTTGAAACTGAAAATGTTAGGGATGGCATATTTGTTATAAATGTAAATGGTAAAGAGTTACATTTGGGTTAAAAGAGTTTGTTGCTATAATCGGTCTAAAATGTGGACCTATTTCTGATTTTGTATCTGACCCATCTATTTCAAACAGACTTATTGCTGAAAATTTCGGGGATTTTGATAAAGTACCCAAGTCAAATTTTTATCATAAGTTTAAACTGAAAAACTTTTGGGAAGAAGATGACCGTTTAAAAATCGGGATCTTGTATTTTATTTCTTCTTTTCTGACTGCATCAGACCCTTCAAAAACAACAATTCCAAAATTGTATTTTGATTTAGTTGAATCTGGACAGTATGCCACATTTCCTTGGGCGAATGAGTGTTTTAATTTAACACTCAAAGCATGCAGTCAAAAATTTTATAAAAATCCATCGTCATTTAAATTCAGTCAGTTCCACATAGCATTGTAGATATGGTTTAACGAGTGTTGTCATCCATTTGACAACACAATTGCTATACGTGCTTCAAATCGCACACCGCGAATCCTAAACTGGAAGACACCTAATGACGTCATTTTTTTTGACGATTTGAAGAAAACAATTTTCAGAACACATGGCAATCAGGTATTTTTCATTGAATGTTATTAGAGTCATTATAAATTAATATACATTCTAATTTTTTTATTTGCTGCAGCATAAATTCAGAAATATGGTTTTTTCTGAAGAAGAGTTAAATCTCATGGATGACACCATTTTAAATCAGTCCAGCAGTCACCGTGATTCGGAAGATCACAGATCGTCGGAAAATCATGGCGTTGATAGTGAACAGAAATTTGAAGCCTTGAAAGCTGAGATTGCAGAGGTACAAATACAAATTTAAAATTAAAACAATTTTTTTAAAATTACAATATACATATCAAAAACTTATTATTTTTAATTAATAGGTTAAGGCAGAGTTGAAAGAACTCAAAGTCACTGTAAGTTCCAATATATTTTTAAAGAAATAATATAATTACTTTATATTTTATTTTTTATTTTAATTTTTTTTTGTACAATGATAAGGTTGACAAGCACATGACTGATATCAAGAGTTACGTCGATAACTCGACCAAACTGATAATTCAAGAGATTAGATTGTCAAGAGGCGAACAAATACCAGAAGAACAACCAGATGTATAAATATATGTATATTCTGTGTATGAATATTGTTTGATAACTGTATGAACTGATATTTTTATACTAATTGTTTATTTATTTATGATCACTGTTTCACTTTTAAATGAAAAACATAAAACCACATCATATATATATGTGAATTTTGTATATATGTTGTATCTATTATGTATGAAATGGATATTATTATATATGTATGAATTATGTATAAATGTTTGTATTAATCATGTATGAAATTATTTTTTAAAATATGTATGATTAATGAATAAATGATGTATTAAACATGTATGCAAGTTTTTTTTGTTTGAAATCTGTTAATTTATTTCATACAAAAAATCAGAATACATTAATATCTGAAAATATTCATATTATCTGAAAATTATTATCAGGACAACGCCAATCAACATGCTGCACAATCTGATAAAGGTCCAACAGCTATGCCTACTGTTCACTTGAAGAACACGTCCAAATGTCAAACACAGCTGGTACGATATATTCATTATTATCAAATATATCTTAATTTAAAAAATTATTTTTACATAACGATTTATTTTTTATGTACATGAAGCTCAAAAGTCAATTGATGGTTCTTTCAACGTTGACGTACCTAGAACGTCAACGTCAAAATCACCAACATTGGACGATTATCCTGATTTTACTATGACACAAATCATCGCACTTGATCCAATTCTTAATGCTATCACGACTCCAAATGTGCAAACAAGACATAAGAATCCCGGAAAATACGAATCTTCTCCTTATATCAGAATGTCAGAAGGGGAAAGCAGTTCAAATAGAGTACCTATATTCTTTCCAATCAAACATTCATTCCAAATTCACAATGGATTTGATGTTCCAGATGACATGATTGAGGAGTTCAATAAATGAATTTTCAAAGATGTGTCAAGCAGGCGTGGCAGGTATAAATGCCGATAAACAAAATTATTTTATTTTATTTCACAAATTCACAATTTATATAATATTTATTTATATATATACAGGAAAGCAGCATATTCCAAGGTTAAAAATATATTTATCCTCAAATGGACTTTGGCTTGTCAAAATCGCAGAAAAGGATTCTTTCATGAGTCAACCGGGCAGACCTTGGGAGGACAGGGTAAGACATAATTTTACTCAACATTTTGAATAAATGTTTTATAACAATTGAATAAACTTTTGTCTGATTTGAGTGTGCAGTGATGTACATATTATTATTGTTTTGTATGAATTATATGTGAATTGTGTATGAAACATGTGGATGTATTTGTAATGTATAATTTGTGTATGAGGTATCAACTGTGTTTTATTTTATGTTTTTTTTGTAACAACATATTAATACAATTATGTATTATCTTCGAAAGAAGGCAAAATACACTCAGACAGTCACTTCTTAAAGTAATGTTGATTGTTGGTTTATGGCGTGGATTGATAACATTGAGAAACAGTGAAGACAGTCAGAATGTGACATGAGATGCATTTCCCCGGACAATGATGTTGGACAGTGCATTAGAGGATTTAAGCTGCTTGCTAACATTTCTTGGGATAGGGTTGATGAAGTAATCATCCCTGTCAACATCAGCGATAAATTCCATTGGTTCCTTGTTGTATTCCGGATCAAACGTAGATGTCTACATGTATATGATTCGATGATGGGAGGATCTGTTCACACCAGAAAAGTTAAAGAAGCTGTTGATAAACTTGCAACCATGATTCCATTATTTCTGACGAGCACAGGGTTTTATGACAAAAGGTTTGATTTGTATGCGAATAATCTCCCTGATTATCAACAGAAGTCTCATTCCGAACCTCTCAGTATCAAGCATGTGACAGATGTTCCTCAACAAGAAGACTGTTCCAAGTATGTATATTTGTTATATTATATTTTCTTCATCTTAAATTACATCGGTTTATAGTCATTATAAATTTTTTCTAATTTCAATTTTTTTACAGTGATTGTGGTCTATACACATCTTTGTTTGTCGAGTACATGAGCAATGGTGTTCTTGATATATCTGATATTGATATCGATTCAAAATATCATCGTCAGAGGTATGCTACATTACTTTGGCATTATGCAAAATCAAAGAATGATGAGGGCGCAATAAGTGAAAGTGAAGTTACGGGAACAGTTGCTAGCAAGAAGGGTGGACCTCGAACTTCTAAAGAACAAGTTATGGACACCATCAATTATCCTACTCCAAAATTTCGTAATAGGAATTAGAAATCTTCATTGCACCCTGTACATTTTTTTGAATGACATGTTTTTTTAACTTTTGAACTATTTATGTTATTTACCAGTGCTTTATTATTAATACTGATTGTTTTATATAAATTATCAATGAATATTAGCACTTATTAAATGTGACTCACTTTTGTATAAATTTTGAAAGGAACATGCAATATATAGGAACATTGTATGAATAATGTATGAACATTATATGAATTATGAATATCATATTATAATTTGATATGTAGAACAGAAACAAATGTTATATATATACTATATTTTATGAACATTGTATAAATGGCAGTATGCTTATTAAATGTGTATGATCTTTGTATAAATTTCACTTTCAATATGCAATATATATTTTTTGTATGAATAGTGTATGAAAATTGTATGAATTATGAATGTCATATTATACTTTGATATGTATAACATAAACAAATATTATTATATAAATGACAATATGACAATATGATTCAATGTATAATTATACCTTAGTAAATGTGTATGACTTTTGTATAAATTACTCATTCAATATGCAATAAATTTTTATTTGTATGAATACTGTATGAATATTATATTACTTATGAATACTATATTATACTTTCATATACAAAACAGAAATAAATGTTATATATATGAACAGTGTATGTATACTGTATGAACATTGTATGAAAAACACTATGCTTCAAAGTTTTTTTATTCTTTGTTAAATGTATCAGACTTTTTGTATAAATTTCACATTGATTATACAATATATATTATTTTGTATGAATAATATGTGAACATTGATATTGTATTTAACATTTCAAAATATTATGCTGTATTGTTTGTTTGATTTGGGAATTTTTTACGAAAAACAAGATTTATAAATGTCAATAAGAACAACTGCAATCAATAAAACAAAACATGTGTCTAACAATCGAAATATTCAAAAACACAGATGTAACAGTAAGAAATTATTGTTTTTGCACAGGATAATTTGAACATGTCTTTTTATTGTGTCCAACTTGATGGCATCTACTGCATGTGATTTTTGTCCTCTTGATCACATCAGCAAACCCCTTCCAGCGTTCAAATTTGGGTCTTCCCGATGATATTTTTGGACCGGGTGGCATCATTTTAGGCTCTGAAATATAACTTGGTATATCCCATGTACTCTCGCATGGGATAGGCTCGACAAGAATGGCATAAGCATCTCTGAAATTCTTGAGGCTATAAAAAGCAGAACAGAAATCTGCTTCATGTAATTTCATGTATCTGAGAACTGCAATTGCATGACCACATGGTATATCATAATGTTGAAATCTCCCGCAACTACACATCCTTGTGTTCAAGTTTACTATGTACTTCTTTGCTCCTTCGGCTACAGCATGCAGATCAACAGTTGAAGGTATCACCTATTTAAAAGTAAAAATGTGATTTTTTGTTATACATGCCACTAAATATTGGGAAGTAAAATACAATACAGTGAAACACATACCCTCATATTGCAAGACAACGCAATACTTTTCTGTAGATAAATATCACATTTTTTTGTCAGATCAGATGTTGTCTTATCAGCCTCCTCATTGTGCTTGTGAATCCACCTCTAAATTGTTACCCTCATAAATTCAAGACGTGAAATTACCGGTTCCTTGCTAACCTGTTAACATTATTCAATGACTCCGCGATGTTTGAAGTCATGGTCCATGTGCGCTTACAATTCGAGTAAGCTCTTGACCATTTGCTATAACCAATATCAAACAAGTATGGTCGTATGCGCGTATCTATCTGGTCTATTCTTCACATAATTGTCTCAAACTGTTGTTTTGTATAAGCTTTTGCCAATGTAAAAAACAAAATCTTCAAATCTTCAGTATTTCTATTGAAATTCTTCAACACATTGACTGACAGATGCCATATGCATGCATAATGCTCTGATTCAGGATATACAGTAGCAGTCCCTTTCCATATGCTTTCGTTTCGATCCGACATAAAACACATGTTTTGTCTAACTCCATATGCTTCCTTAAATTGTTCAAAGAACCAAGTCCATGAAGCATCATTTTCGGAATCTACTATCGCATACGCCAACGGAAGTATATGATCTGCTCAAGTTTTTTAAAAAATATCACACCAATTAAAAATACAATTTATAATATATTTTATTATATTTTATAATCAGAAAATTAAATAGGATAAAAATTTACCTCCCGGATCCATTGTGCTGGCAGTTAACATTGTACCACCATATGAACATTTTAATCCCGCCCCATCAACAACTACAATTGGCCTACAATATTCCAAACCTCTAATACAAGTTTCTAACGCAACAAATGCGTATAAAAATTTATCACCTTCTTTCCTTTTTATTTTCAAAACGGATCTTGGATATGTTTGCTCCAAAATGTAAAAATAACCTGAAACAGAACAGTCCAATTCATACCAAAAGTATACATATTTTATACATAAAGAATACAAGAAACAGAACAGTCCAATTCATTAGATAATTTTTAAATTTATTTTTATATCAAAATTACCAGGTAATCTTGCATATGACTCTGTTGGATCTCCGCGCACCAACTTTATTGCTTTTTCTTTAGCTCTCCATGCCTGTATGTACGTCAACGAAACGCCATGCAATTTCAACAAATCAGCAGCTATATCCTTTGGAGTATATACCGTAGATGGATCAATATACTTCTCCATTATCAAGACAGCTACAACGTCAGTTATCCCCTGACGTCTG
The DNA here is from genome assembly GCA_016801875.1 of Solanum sitiens. Classification (NCBI taxonomy): domain Eukaryota; kingdom Viridiplantae; phylum Streptophyta; class Magnoliopsida; order Solanales; family Solanaceae; genus Solanum; species Solanum sitiens. The sequence goes on from JABWTJ010000798.1 coordinate 32,277, forward strand.
GCATACACTCTTTCTCTAACAGAACAAGTGTGCTGAGCAATATACTTCCTAACTTTGAATAAATTTGATTTATTCAAACTAGATGCCCTCATCATCCAAGAACAAGTTTTAGAAATACAATTCAGGTGATAACTGTTTCAAAATTAAGAAAATATACATTACAATTATATACAGTGAAACAAATCAAATAAAAAATATAAATTAAAAAAGTTGTGTACACTTACTTAGATGCATTACAACGCGCAACACGAAAACTGAATTTTTCCACAAGTCCAACATGCCTCATAACCTCCTTAAGTGTTTCTCTATTATTATAAATCTGATTATCAGCTACAAATAGGTTGGAATGGTCACATATTACATCATTATCTATTTCACTATTATCATTGACAACTCCGTCTAAATTCATTCCGATCAAACGGATAGAATTGTTGGTGTATAAATCAATGTTAGTCTGTGATAATCTAACATCAGAATTTATTCTATCAGTAATAACAACTCTATGACCTTCGTTATACATCTCACGATCTTTCAAAGTGATGCATAATGGATATTTTGTAAAGAAATTCAAATTCACCCTCATCTGACCTAGAAAAACCTTTACCCCAACATCATTATGAATTTTAATAGGTGGACACATATTGCTAACAATATATTTTATCTCAATAGAATTTATATTTTCTTCTATATTAAGTTGAGTTATTATAGCTAACTAAACCAATATAAAGAGTAGAAGTATCATATAGGATGCCCTCCATCTCAAAGTCGACGTATTTTCCTGTTTCACAACATTAAAATTACATTTAGTGCAACACACTATAAAATTGCAAAATAATTCATACAAAATTCATACACAGTTAATATATCATTCACTGATATATACAATCAAAAAATGGACTTTCATACACAATTGATACAAGTTTCTTAAAAATTTCATACACAATTAATTCAATTTTCATACAAACTTCCTACACATTTAACATATAATTCACTTATATATACAATCAAAAAATGGACTTTCATACACAATTGATACAAGTTATTTATAAATTTCATACACAATTAATACAGTTTTCATACTTCATCAATGCACAGAATTATATCACCTGACAATTTAAATATACTCTGAGCGGCTTTTACCATTAAATACACATTTCAGATAATTTTCAGGCAGTATTCATATAATTTTCAGACATTATTCATATTTTTTTCATACTTAACCTGCACAATGAATTCTATCTAATTATTCTTTTTTCCAATCAATTAAAGCAATGTACATTTTTATATTTTCTTCACAAATCAATTAACACACCAATCTTTATTTTAATTACAAATCAAACACATTTACGATTACTTATTGTTTTTCATAATACCCTATACGCAACATAATTGTATCATCAAAAAAAAAATGAAAACTGCATTTCAGATATAACAGTAATAAAAAAAAAACCATTCTATACATGTCAAAAACAACAAATATAATTACAACCAACCATTTATAATTTAAACAAATAAATCATAATTAAAATCAACCTGATGAATTCCACTTGCCACCATGTTTAATTAATATTGACACAATGTTCTCCATCAAATCAAATCTAATTGTTTCCAACGCCAAAATTTAAGAAAATTAAAAAAAAAATGAAAATAAAATCTTCAAATATCAAAGAATCCTCAATTTTTGGAAAAAAACAAGACCTGTACGTTTAAGGAATAAAATCATATGTTAGAGGATTTTAAGGAATTAAATCATAAGTTATTATCATTAAAACTAATTAGAGAGATTTATGGTAACTATCTAATCTTAAAAAAAATTCAAATCCCTTAAAACGTGCAAATTAGTTATCATTAATTAAGAATTAAATTTAAACGCATCCAATTTTCCATTATTAATTTGTCCCTTTTTTTTTGTTTTTTTTTATTTAATTATCTCTTTTTAATAATTTAAAATTAACTTTATATTCTTTTAAAAAATGCTATAGCTTGATATATTAATTGTTATACAATGAAAATCAAACTCTTATGCTATAACTTGAGAATATGACTATATAAAATGCTATATACCTAATTTACACTTATGGAAAATCCAATACGAATGTAGCATCAAAAATGAAGAGTCTGCATAACTAAACTGTAATGGATATCAATACAAATTTCTAGGCTGATGTTTGATTTTAGATCCTCACAATCATATCATACAATTACTAATATTTGAGTAGGTAATTACTTCTCATTTCAATTATATCTTCTTATATAATAGTTTTAAGTAAAGCATCTTGATGTATAATACAAAGTACTTTCGTTACGTAACTTAATAAATGAAATTTGATGTTTATTTCAATGTTCTAACATATTACTACTTTTAATATTTAAAAAGTCTTTCTTTGTTACAAATTAGATTTTGTACTCTTTTTTCTTTTTCTATTACCTTCAATATTTTCTAAGCAAATATCAAATCAATTAAAATTCACCATTAATAGGCTAAGCCATTTGAAGAATACAATTTTTGACTTTTCATAGTACATGGAAGTACACAGAAATTCAATAAATACGTATAACAATATAAAAATATATAAAACTTGTAACTTCTTGTCTATGAGATTAATGTAATTTGTTTAACTCAAGCCATCAAAATCTATAGCATGCATGAACAAAGAAGCTAGCCAACGATTTTTCAGTCATTGCGCGCTAGCTTATACTCGGGTAGAGGGGGAAATAATTGAAAAAGTTTTTGTTCTACCTCCTAATTTTTATAAAAATGAGTGAATATTTTCTTGTGGATCATATATAAATACTCATGATGGAGGTGATGTGATTACTGATGTATTATGTGTGCCTGAGTTCCAGTTCAATCCGTTATCTGTAGCTAGGTTGACAAAAGAGTTACAGTGTTGTGTTTCGTTTTTCCCTGATTTCTTCATTATTCAGGACCTCTTCAATGGGAAAGTGAAGGGGATTGGTGAGGAACGGGATGGTTTGTACACACTGAACACCAAGATTAAGGAGGAATCTGCAAGAATAAAGTCTCTGAATGCAGCAGAATGCAAGGAAACAGCTGAGTTGTGGCACAAGAGGATGGGTCATGCACCCATGTCTGTGATTAGGAGATTAGACATAGTAAAGAATAAACAAGCATTTTCTTTACAACACTGTGATATATGTCCATTGGCTAGACAAGTTAGACTTCCTTTTCCTAATAGTGACACTAGAGCTTCTCATTGTTTTTTATTTGATCCATATGGATGTTTGGGGACCTTACAAAGTTGCTACTCATAATAATATGAGATATTTTCTCACTTTAGTTGATGATCATTCTAGATGGACTTGGACATTCTTGATGCACCTTAAATCTGATGTTTGTACATTACTTAAAAGTTTTCTGACTTTAATAAAAATTCAATTTGAAAGGCAAGTGAAGGTACTTAGATCTGATAATGGGGGAGAATTCTTTAATACTCAATGTAAGGAATTATTTGATCATCATGGTATTGTTCACCAAAGTTCCTGCCCACACACTCCACAACAAAATGGAGTGGTGGAAAGGAAGCATAGGCATATCCTTGAAACTGCCAGGGCTATTCGATTTCAAGGTCATTTGCCTTCTAGATTTTGGGGTGAATGCATCATAGTTGCTGTCTATATCATTAACAGAGTGCCATCTACTGTTTTAGGGAATAAAACTCCTTTTTTCATGTTGTATCAAGTACAGGCCAGCTTATCACACATGAGAGTCATTGGATGTTTATGTTATACAACAAACTTGGTTAAGGGAGACAAGTTAGGGGCAAGAGCTATCAAAGCTGTATTGATGGGATATGGAACTACTCAAAAAGGTTATAGGCTCTATGATCTACAGAATAAAGTTTTCTTTACAAGTAGAGATGTATGTTTCCATGAGCACCTATTTCCTTTTCATTCATGCACTATGGATGATCTAAATAAAATAGATGCAGATGATACTGTGTTAATGCCTATTTTTCGTCCAACTAAAATTGCTGAAGAGTTTCCAATTGCAAGGCTTAGAGAATGTGATATTGCACTAGAACCAATTGGAACTGAGACAATGGTTGAAGGTGCAAGCTCTATGGATCCAGTTGGACAACCACCAGTAAGGAGAACATCAACAAGAGTTAGTAGACCACCTATCTGGCAGAAAGATTTCATCACAAAACCATGTTCCAAGTCTGCAAACTCTTGTTTATATCCCATTGAAGATAATGTTACTTATGATAATCTGGATGTCCCCTATCAGAGTTTTATAGCTCAGATGTCTCTAGAGACTGAGCCACAATCTTATGCACAGGCTATTTTGGATAAAAGATGGGTTGAAGCAATGAATTCTGAAATTGAAGCTCTACAGAATAATGGGACTTGGAAAGTAGTTTCTTTGCCACCAGGTAAGAAGGCAATTGGTTGCAAATGGATCTTCAAGATAAAGTATAAGGCTAATGGTGCTATAGAAAGGTTTAAAGCCAGATTGGTAGCAAAAGGTTACAATCAAAAGGAGGGTCTTGACTATCAAGAAACTTTTTCTCCAGTTGTAAAAATGGTGACTGTGAGATCTGTAATTTCTTTGGCTGCAACAAATGGATGTAGATAATGTTTTTTTACATGGAGATCTACAGGAAGAAGTATATATGCAATTACCACTGGGACTCAACAGTGATAACAGTGAGGGGTCACAAGTTTGCAGACTACTTAAATCACTTTATGGATTGAAACAAGCTTCTAGGCAATGGAATGTGAAACTCACAAATGCTTTGATTAAAGCAGGGTTTCATCAAAGTCATTTGGATTACTCATTAATGACAAAAAGGACAGCAGAAGGAATTGTGATAGTATTGATTTATGTAGATGATCTATTGATTACAGGAAGTAGCAAAAGGTTGATAGACAATGCCAAACAGGTTCTGAAGAGTAATTTCAAAATCAAAGACCTAGGAGATCTCAAATATTTCTTTGGTATAGAGTTTACAAGAAATTCAGAAGGAATACTTATGCATCAAAGGAAATATGCCATGGAACTGATATCAAACTCTGGAATGAGTGGATCAAAACCATGTGCTACACCAGTCGAGGTCAACCAGAAACTGACCACCTCAGAGTTTGATGATCATTTCAAGCTTGATAATGGTAATGTTCTGTTGGATCCAGGTGAATATCAAAGACTTGTTGGAAGATTACTGTACCTTACAATTACCAGGCCTGATATTGCCTTTGCTGTGCAAAGTCTTAGTCAGTTCATGCATGCTCCTAAGTCATCACATATGGAGGCAGCTCTTCGAGTAGTAAGATATGTAAAACAAGCACCTGGTTTTGGTGTCTTGATGTCTGCTAAACCAACCAACACTCTTCAGGGATTTTGTGATGCTGATTGGGGGTCTTGCATCAATTCAAGAAGATCCATCACTAGGTACATGATTATGTTTGGTAATTCATTGATCTCTTGGAAGTCCAAGAAACAGCCTACTGTGTCTAGAAGCTCAGCAGAGGCTGAGTACAGAAGCTTGGCATCCACAGTAGCTGAAGTTATTTGGTTGATTGGAATGTTCAGAGAATTAGGCATTGAAATAAAATTGCCAGTGAAACTATACTGTGACAGTAAGGCTGCTTTACAAATAGCAGCAAACCCTGTGTTCCACGAGAGAACAAAGCATATTGACATAGATTGCCATTTCATTAGGGAGAAGATACAAAGTGGGCTTGTACATACTTTGCATTTGTCTTCTGTTGAACAACCTGCAGATATACTTACCAAAGGCCTGAGCAAGTTGCAACATGATCATTTAGTATCCAAGCTAGGAATGAAGAACATCTTCATATCATCTAGCTTAAAGGGGGGTATTGAGCATATGGAAGAAAGTGGATGATGAGCTGAGCTGTCCAAGTGGTTACAGTTTGTACAGGTGTCATAGAGTTAGTGGCTAGATACTAATTCTGTTATTATTAGTTAGTTAAGCTTGAGTCAGTTAATACTTATATATATACAGATGTACTATGCATAGTTGAATACACGTTTTAAGCAATAAACAAAGTTTTTCTAATTCTCTCTGTTTTAGTAGATATTTTGATATTCTTCAAATCATATTATATGATTTAAATTGAATTGCTTTCAAACTATGTCAATTGTCAACTTGTCATGTACCAAAAAGCACAATGTAAATATCTTACCATAATTTTTTTTTTCTTACATAAATGATACGTCTCCCCTAATAAAGACTCAAGTTTGGGCCCAAGTTTTTAATAACACAACCCCACCAAGCAAGAAATGATCATACGATAGTCTCAATTAGTACTTTTTTTAGAAAAAAAAATTGTCAAAAAAAGAATATCAAACTTTATATTTTAGAATAATTTTATGATTTTGATTTATCTCTTTGATAAATTATTTCTAAACACACGGTACCGCATGAATTAAAATGGAAGAAGTAATATTATAAAGAGTCTCTTTCAATTTGTTTTAACGATATATACAATAAAAGTAAATTTAAGTGACTCTAGACATCGATGATATTTTTATATAATAGGACAAACGAGAAAGCTTGAAAATATGGAAGATCTCACATGTGGCAACGTATAGCATGTCTACTTATCTATTTGCTTAATTATTCAAATTCCAACGATATAATGCTTCTTGAAAATCAATTATAGTAGATTCAATGAATATCAATTCAAATTTTTGTGATGATGTTTGATTTTAGATCCTAACAATCATATCGTACTATAAATAATATTTTAAATCTATTTCATTTCGACTAAATCTATTACATTTCATCAAGAAGTATCGAAAGTACGTATGAGCTCATAATTAATTTCTATCTCTAAATTATTGATAACCTTAAAAATACTTCTATCTTTGGCTAACTAAACTTAGATATAACATCGATTTGCAACATACATAACAAGTGATCTCAAACTTTTATAAGAGCACATTGCTCTTAAAAAAAATCGAGAAAATATTAAAAACACCCCTAAACTTGGACATGATTCATGTTTAAATCTAATTTGTCAAGTAAAAAATATTTTTAAAACCGTCTATAGTTCGAAAATGAAACTAATAATTCACATTCACATTAAATTTAGGAGTGTGTTCAATACAAAACGTCTTTGACGTATACTACAAAGTATAATCGTTGTGTAACCTTCAACAAATATATATGTAGCAAGAGCAGCATTAAAGTCTTTTCAAGGAAAAAAAAAGTGATTTAAGTAAATTATGTACACGGAAAAACAAAATATACAAAATATGTTTAAGAGGATCATAATATTTTTTTTTCTTTCTAATCTTTAGCTGCAACAACATTCTTTTGGTTCTTTAGTTTCTGTATCCCCCTTTTCTGGTGTGGTCCTTGAGAAAACATACAAAAAATAATGATTTATCAACTTTGGCGTTTTATTCAGCATTTGCACCATTCTTGTGCTTCACATTCAAACACTGGAATTATTGCACTTCCAAGCAACCACGACGCGGCTGCTAGCACTGTTGAACAAATGCAAACACTAAATTTAGAAGCCAGAAGAACATATTGAAGGTAATAACTTGGTACTACAACACATTCTTTGATATGCTATGATACTTGAATTTCTAAAACAACAGTGTACCATATGTGTGAACTTTTTTTCATCTGTTCTACTTTTTTCGATTATGTGTTGTAAATAACACAAACCACCGAAGTCTAGCAACATCCGACATCCTCTTCCCTTTATGTAAAAATTGATTGCAAGCTTAAAAGAGAACGTTACGCCACAATTACTGTGAATTCCTTTTGGTAATTAACTAACTGCATGACCAGCTTAAAGAAATGCAGTTAACAAAACATCAAGTACAATATTCTTATGTAGAAACAATACGCGAATTTAACTCTCAGAAAAATAAAAACAAGATTTGAAGATCAAGGTCTAATGCAATTGACGAAGTTGTAGAGTGAACTGATAGAAGTTCCCTCCGTGACTGTTTTAACACGATTGACATGCAATTAAAACCTTGTTATCTTGATAATTGTGAAAAGACTTATATATGCTAGATTGTGAATTTGAACTTCTGCAAGGAAAGAGGTAGAGCCAAACCTCAAAGACGAGTCATTCACAAGCAATTTTAGTGTCAAAGCTGCTAAGGCATATGGCGAATGCCTGGAATGCTGATAGTGGGTAGCGGTAATCCATTGTAAACATGTCCTTCCCTACTTTACCAAACTGCAAAATAACCTTCTCATGTTCTGGTCCAGCCGCACCATTCTCTGGAGAAGCCACCAACTGAAAGTTCTTCACCGAGGCAACGGTTACCCGACCATGAAAGTTCAAGCACCAGCATTGGAGCTGCTCATGCCATCTGGGAGCCTTATTTTTCAGAACCAGTGAACCTTCTGTTTGAGTTTCTACAGGCCCAGACAAAGACTTCTCCAAGCGGCTTGATTTGGATCGAAGAAATCGCATTGGAAGAGAGGAACCACTATTGCCCATTGGAAAATCAACCTGTGTGGGAGCTATACCTCCAGGTTTAATGGCAGAAGCTGGGATAGCATCCATCACACAATGCATTCTTCTTGGCCCCCTGCTAGTTACATAAGATGATTGACCTATCATTATCCACTGTCTAGTACTTACCAATGTGTTATCATTAGTATTATTACTAGAAGAGCTTTTCTATATTTTTCGAGAAAGAGAATTCATGTGTCAAGAAAAATTTAGTTCTCCAAACTTTTGCAAGAAAAGTAAAGCCTCACCTAGCTCCAAGTACATTCAACTCATATGAAATATGAGCAACTTCATAATTTCCAGCAGGCACTCTAGAATTCATTTGTTTTGAGCCCACAAGCCTAGTGGAACGGCTCTTCACCAGCTTGGCTCCAGCATAAGGAAGAATAGAATCATATGCAGTAAACTTGGTTCCAAGGAAATTTGATCTAGCAAACAAGAAAGAGACTCTTTAAACACCATCTAAGCTTTAGCAATCACCCCATCAACAATAAGCAAGCCATACCTTAATCTCCCGATACAAGTGCCACCTCCCTTTGACGTTTCATTTGCATCCAGTGATATAGTGTAGTCAGTGCAGGTGGCCTTCCTGTACTTCCGAGCAGCAAGAAGAAACTTCCCATCATCAGCCAATGCTGCCACAACAAATAGATAAATAAAAAATGTAAGATGGTTCCAAACTTGAGGATGCATTCTAGCTGAACATAACATCACGCTTCCCTCCACACAATCCCTCGTTTAATAAGATAATTTGAAGGAGCGGATTCACAAATAGTAACAAATGCTCACCTTGAGTCAAACTGAGGTATAGATGATATGTCTGTGTTGTCTGGTTTCTCTTTATAAAGCACTGAAGGAGTGTGTCTCGTGGACCAGGCTGCAAAAATAGGGAATTCTACTAAGAATACACGAAACAAAGATAAGTAATGAACTTAACAATTCATATGTAACCTCTTATGAGGAACTTCACAATTTTTTACTGTTTTCTTATTTTTCACTCATGGAAGGGATAACTGACCATCTAAGTTCAAAACTTACTCAGCAATTAGACAGTATAATTCATATCCGGGGATTCGAAAACAATCTGATTTGCAGAACAACAAAACTTGGAAGAGTTGTTTGGAAAAGAAAAAAAAAGTAATTAGACATATAATCAGCAAGAAGACAGAATAGATGCCACCAAAAATATGGAAAATGAACCAAAAGAGTAAACTAGTGCCTAACATATATCATTTCAATGTTTTCCACATCTTCAATTCAAGCTCAACTTAAGCAAAAGCCAATCTTGAACTTCAATTCAATCTCAACTTTAACCAAAGCTAATCTTGAACTTCAATTCAATCTCAATTTAAGCTAAAGAAACAAGAAGTTATAAAACACAAACACTTAAATAAACAAGAAAACTCCAAATCAAATCAACACCATAAGCAGCAAATCAACTACTTGTAAAATGATACCACCTCAAAATTCAAATCCTGAATGCAAATCAGGAAGTAAAACAACAGAAGTAACAATTGGAAGAGGGGAATCTTTCTTTACCTGCTTGACAGATATTGGGAAAGTTAATTTTCCAGAAACTTCAGGAGTCTTCACCAACTCCTTCATAATCTCCCTCCAGCTCCTACACACTCCAGAACAAGCTACAACACTTTTCCTCAAAGGCCATTTAGATTCTGTATCTTCAATCCTCATAAGAACCTCTCTCAATAACTCTAAAGGCAAATTAGCCCAACAGCTCTCCACAAACACTTCATCAATCCCCTCTGTTTCCTCTGCCACAGCCACCACTGAACTCTGGCGACACCTTGACTTTGACCCATAACCCCACTTCATCTCACAACCCAAAAAAATGCTAAAAATTGATTTCTCAAAACAATGCTTATTAACTAAACCAAAACACTCCACCTCACAGAAATTTCATAAACATCAAACCCACAACCCAAAATGCACCTTAAATCCAGATCTGAAATCTATAATCCCCCTAAAACACCATAAAGATTGAATCTTTAACATTCTTTCATGTCTAAACTCAACACCCAATGCATTAAAACCAAATTTTAAAATAAAAAACCATATGGGGTTTGAAAATTAATCTGAAAAGTTATCAAGAAAAGAGAAAGTGTTATGGGGAGATAAAAAAAAAAGGTGGTAACATGAAAGGTGAAAATGGAAAAATATTTGAAGATGTGTAAAGAGAATATGAAAAGGATAAATAGTGACAGAAAAGAGGTAGCTATGGAATACTTAATGGATGGATAAGTGAATCATTGAGTGAAAGGGCCCTACCCCTCTCTTCCTATTTTATCTACATTATTATTACTAGAGTATTTAGTAAGACTCTAAGTGAATATGCTACGTTATATTTTTGAAATATTAATATCTATTTTATTCAAAAATTAAAATATATATTTATGGAATAAATATAATTATGATATGTATATATTTGTTAATATAAAAGATATATATGTATATTCTAATTTATGGATGACAATGACACTAATATTTCAAAAGTATGACGAAAGATAAATGCATATTATTTACAATAGTTCAGCATATATTTGTCATTATTCCCTATTAAAGCTATACGAAAAGTATTTATAAATTTTAATTATTTGCATATCAATATAATAAAAATACATCATAAAATATTAGTTGAAATTATAATTATTTGCCTCTAAAAAGAAAATCATGACAATTAAAACTGGATGAAGATAATACTAATTACATTACGACATTCTTACTAAAAATAACAATTTATTTAAATTAATAATTTATTTGTCATATTTTTCAATAAAGTTTAATATTTAGTTAGCTTTTTGTTCTTTATAGTAATTGTTACTTTTAAGGTTATAAATACATTAGGTATAAAGTGATAATATATAAATAAAGTAAATATTTAATTGAAAATATTTATCCTAAGAAAAAAAATAAGGATATACCGTTAAAAAATTTTGTAATTAATATTTTTCTTAAAAGATATGTTAAAAGAAGAAATACAATGTATAATTTTGAGATTAATGGATAATTACCAATTAATTTTCAATTATTATCCGTACTCAGTAAATGGATAAAAAAAATTAATGCGGCGAAAAAAGAGGCTAGTTTCATTGTTACCCATACGCAATAAATGGATAAAAAGATAAATGGGGTGAAAAAAAAGGATACTTATTATTAAATTGAGATTATAGAAAAATAATTATTATTACTAATACATGTGTCGTGGATGTGACATATTATTTATGAAATTGAGCTACAAACATGGTAAGCGGGGTTTATGCCGTGGTTGTCGCTCGACTTTGAATTTGAAGGTGATTCATTAATAATTTTTTTGATAAAATTTATATCTGTCTAATTAATTTAATTTCGTTTTTTAATATTACTTTGATGATTATTATTAGATAATTAATTTGTGTGATTTTGTTATTGATTTTATAGTCTATTTAAGTTATTGAAGATGAAGTATCACTACTTTTTTAATAGATGTATTCGTTTTATCTTAGAAGAAATAATCCACGACATCAAATAAGTGAGAAAATTGAATTCTCAATAACATATAATAAATTTTATGGATTCAAATTATTATCTTTTTCATCTTAAAAGTATTTTTTATTACTATAATAAATACAAGAGATAACAGTAACAATTAACCATATTAAAAGACAAATTTAAGTTTGCCTAAAACTACTCAGTAATTATCCACAAAAAGTTTTTCACCTTAATGTACATATACTAAATGCTAAAGTACTCTAAAAACATACTTTAAGAAAAATCAAAATCTACCTAAATAATTTAAACACTCCATTCATTTTTTTAATGATATATTGGTAATCAAGTACAACAAAATAAATGAAATGTTGAAAATCAATTTTACTAATCTTTGCCTTTTAAGATTTGATGATAAGATGTGAGTTACTACATTAAAAACTTTTTAGTTGTTAATTACACGAGGTTATCTAAAATTCTAAATAATACAACTAGAACTGAGTTGGTTCAAATAAAATTCATTAATTATGAGAGATATAATTTAGATAATGTTACCTTTTTTTTTCTTTGGTCAAAGATAACGTTAACTATTAATACACCAACTATAGCTAATTAAAAGTCTTTGTATAATTATGAATCATAAATAATATGGATATGACATTAATAATATATTGTGGCGTATATAACATTCTTAGATTTCAGATTAAAATCGTACCTACTATATTTGTTTTAATTAATTTTAATAAACATGAGTTAGTTCACTGAAAATTACAAGCTACCTTATCTTATAAATGCAACCAACTCTTATTATTTATCTCTTAGTTTCTTAACAGCTAGACATATTATTTATATTTTCATACAATTTCTAAAAATAATTTTAGGAAATAAAAAGAAAAATCATGTCTAAATTCATGTAGAAAATTAGTTGAGTAGGTCCTTATATTCTGGATTCCACCTTTTTCTTGTCACATGATGAATCATTCATCTCAAATAATGTTAAAAAAAAAATAATTAATAAAAAATAGTTTGTAAACGAGATATTTTATATTTACATGAGGTTCAAGAAAATGACATATTTCTAGGGTGTGACACCGATAATTTATTGCGATGTAAATATTAATAAATTGGTTCCTCATTTCAATTAATAATAATAGCGGAGTCAAAAATTTTACAAATGGTGTTCAGAGATAGCATAATAAAATTTCTTTTTAAAAAGTAGAATTAGTGAGATTCAAGCACATGAGCACTAGCTTCTTTATTCCAAGCAAGTGAAACTATTAGGCTATAATAACTTATTATGCTAAGAGTATCCAAAATATATTATTTAATTATTTTGTGCATCATTTTACTTGTATATACAATAGCTTTTCCGATGAAGGGTGTCCAATTGGACATTCCTGACCACCATGAGGCTACGACATTGTTTATAACTTATAATTCCTCTTTCCCTAATTACTTATTCATTTTTAAATTAACAGACTTATTAAGAAAACATAATTGACATAGTTTATAATTTTATCGTTATTAATTATAAGTAATTTATCCTTGTAGAGATTCATAAACAATGGTAAGCTATTCTCTACCTCTGAAATTACTTGTCATATTTTAAAAATGCTCACTTCGTATATTTTGTTTGTTAAATATTGAGTTGATACATCCTTAAGGAGCTATAAATAGAATAACTATTTTATTATATTACACGTTAAATATAATAAATTTAATGTTTTGAGAAATACATTAAAAATGACTATGGTTAATAATAGTGGTAAAATAGAAATTAAGTATTTTCACTGTATACTATTAATTGTTATGTTGCGTTTTTTTACAAGGAATGTCACCGAATGAAAAATAAATTTAATCTTGTCTTACTCTTGTAAAAGACAAATAATTTAAGACAAGATTAAATTTATTTTTCATTCGGTGACATACCTTGTAAAAAAATAAATAAAACATATATTAGTTAATTAGCTAAATATAATTATAGTTTGAATTAATTACGGCTTACAACTTAATTTTAACTGTGATTATGTCGTCTCTCTCCTCTTTTATACATATACAAATACAAATTACATATATATTGATTACATATATACAAATACAATTAACTCGTCTTTCTCCACTCTCAGTCCTCTCTCGCTCGCTTCTCTCCTCGCTCTCCAATTCTCGCTCACCTCTCTCCTCACTCTAACATGTAGATACAAATCATAATTAGTAAATTATATCTATAAAACATAATTAAATTATTTTTTAACGGTTATTACATCATTCTTAATTATTAATAAGTTATCTAATGTTTGAAAGAAAATAAAACAGAAGTCCATGTGGCAGTCCTTTGTCTATGTGAACATGTGATCCGACACACGTAAATATATGATCAAGTAAGCATAACATAATTATTAAAAAAAGAATATTTGGTGAGAATTTGAATATATTAAAGTGGTCAATGGTGTAACCCTAAAGACCAAAATTATTAGCTGTATTTGTTCGAAAATTGTCTATAATTATATATATTAAAATGGTCAAAACCTTCAATGAGGTTGCTGAGCTACTGATCGTTTCAAAATAATCCATAGAAATAATATCACTTATATATGCTTCCTAGTTTTAATTTATATGGCACAATTTATGTTTTAAGAGTCAAATAATTTAAGTTTGATCAAAATTTTACGCATGAAATTTTTAATTTTTTTAAATGAAATTTATATATTATAAATTACGTAAAAAGTATTATGAGTTATAATGATTGATAATTTAAAATATTTAAAATATCTGTGAAGTTTGACTTAAAATTTTGAAAGTGACATATAAAATATGAAATTGGCAGTATATTACAAAGTTTACATCAATTTCTCTCTTTTAAAAAGTTATATTTAAAGACTTACTTCCAATTACTTTACATAGAAAAATATCACGACTTTACAAATAATGATAGATTCGAACTTGATAATTAAAAGTCATGATTTTGTAGAAGGAAAAATCCTTTCGGTCAAAAAGATATTTTAGTATATTATTTATTTAATTTTAATTAACAATAAAAAATTAATTATTTTAAAATAAAAAAGATATTATATATTTTTAAAAATTCTGACAAATTTTTTTGACTATTTAATGTCATGATCAAAATATTGATGTCAAAATAACTAAACATTTCATACTTGCTTTAATTCCCTATTTCTGCAAATCAATATTATATGATTCTATCATTCACTACTCTGTAATTTAAGTCGTACAATTTTATTAGTTAATTTCATATTATTTATGTAAGTTGTTATGTTTTTTATATGTTCTATTCTGTATTTGGATTAAGTATACTCAATATGAGCATCTTTTGAAAACAATCCTCTATCTGCCTTTACGAGATAGTGAGAAATAATTTATACACACTTTATTCTCTTATAAAATTTCACTAAGTATGTTGTTATTTTTTTTCTTATTTACATCATTCGTTTCTTTAACTATTTTCTAATATTCATTTTAAAGATGCAAGATATAAACAAAATTTCTTGAACTTGTCAATTTTTTTATACCTAAATCAAAGGTAGTATTTAAATATTTATTGAACAACTAAAGTGAAGCAAATTTAGTCAAATATAAATTTTTATCTTTTTTATATTAATTTTTATTGGGCAACTTTCACATATAGCAAATAAAAAATTTATATTTGTATGCTATAGCAAAGTTTGCATAATTGCGCTCCATAGCAAACATAAAAACTGTATAATTCGCTATACATATACAGTTGAAGCAAATTGTATAAAACGAAGTATATAAAAGGAGAAAGAGAAAGACACTTGGGCAGAGAACTGTATAAAAACGAAGTGTATAAAATGAATTGTATGATTATAAGTGTATAGAACAATTATATACAATTTGAATTTGTATAGAATGAGAAAGAGAGAAAGACAAAAGATACTTGGCAGGGAATATACAATTGAATCAAATTGTATAAAACTAGAAATAGAGAAATTAGATACAATTTGAAAATTGTATAAAACGAGAAAGAGAGAAAGACAAAAGAAACTAGGAAGGGGAGTATTTTTATTGTATAATTACAAGTGTATAAGACGAAAATATATGTACTTGCATGTGTATATACAATTTTCTCACGCTTTATACAAACAAAAACGCAACTTATACAATTCGCTTCTGTTTGTATAAGTGAGAAAGGCGAGGGTGACGAGCGAGATTTGGGAGAGTGGCGAGCGAGATCTGGAAGAGGGGAGAGAGGGGAACAAAAATATATGTACTTATACAATTTCCTCTGCTTTATACAATTCGAAACAATTTTTATACGCTTCTGTTTGTATAAAAAGTGAGGAAGCGAGGGAGAGATTGGAGGAGAGTGGCGAGCGAGATATTGGGAGAGAGGCGCCTGACAATTTTTTTCAAACGTTTGCTATGGAGCACAATTAAATCAAAACCTAGCTACTCTATTTATTTTAGGTTATTAATTTGCTATATATACAATTATCCCATTTTTATTTTATTTTAAAAAAAAGAAGGGAACCAGTTGGTTGAGGATGATGGGAGTGAGGACAAGACTTAACCGCTTATGGTCCCATGAAAGGGAATTGAATTCGCAGCGCACGGAAGAAGATGCCTATGTTGCCCCACTTATCTTCTCTTTTTAATTCTAAAAAAATCGTTCGATTTCTGGATAAAATTGTTTCGAATTTTAATTTTAAAATTACAAGTTTGGAACTGATTTATTCAATTTGAGAGAAATGGGATAAAATAATATTATATTAGATGAAAAAAATTATCATGATTCAAAAGTCGAGGTCATAAAGGACACACATTCCGAAAACTTTAAAATTGCGTGTGAGCTGAAAGAACTAACATGTATGGGACTCCCGAAGGAAAGTTAGGCCACAAACGATAGAAAACAATAGCAAAAATTTTCAATACCTGATAGCACAAGTATAAAGAACATCTAACAATTCTAGAATCTCAAAATACATCTCAAGTTTTTGAAGAAAAGTTAAAAAATTCTAGTGGTAGATGAAAACTAGTGGGTATCCGAAAATAGTATCTCACCACAACTTCGAAAAAAGATATATTAGTTGGATCCAATTAACCGATACAAGGATCACCCTAACTAGAATCTACATCAAAGGAATAACAAAAGTAGGTAGTGAGTACAATCAAAATTTTCAAGATTAAAATTGAGATTAAGTTTATACTTAATTGGGAAAAAGGACAAATATATCCCAAATATCGTAAATGGTACACAAATATCTTTCGTCATACTTTTCAGAAATTGGTACCCCTTTTGTCGAAAAATCAGAGCATACTTTCCCTCTAATTGTCTCTAATTATTCTTCTGTTACACAAAGGACAAATGTGCTCTGATTTTTTAACGAAAGGATATTTATATCCAAAAAGTATGACGGGCGATATTTATATGTCATTTATAATAGTTTAAGAGATATATTTATCTTTTTTCCCCCTAAATGATAGAAGATATAAATTTATAGCTTAAAACAAATAAGATATACTTTTAATTACAACTTAATTCTAAAATATTACACTTTACCCCACGTACCAAAAATCCCTAAAATTACGCCACAAACCCAAAGATAGTACTAAATAATATGGTAATAATAAAGATAAAAAAGGTAGTTGTTTGCAGTTTTGCTTTGTTCACCAGATTTGGTGATGTAAATAACAAACCAAAGGAAGTTTCATCTGTCCCCTAACTTATTTGGAACTTACCCATTCAAAATTTTCTATCAATAAATTTCAAAGTGTCATTTTCCGTTTCAAATTATTTATCATGATTTTTAAAAATAATTATCTCTAATTATTTATTAATTTAAAACTTTAAGATGACAATTAAATAGACATTTTATTATAGAATTTGGGAATCAGATTTCAAATTAATTTTTGTTTTATTTATATATTTTTTTTTATAGAGAAGTGGCTACAACATAAAAAAATTGCAACATAAAGTATGAATATCGTTATACCAATAAAAAAAATATAATTTTTGTAAAATATTTTTTAAAATAATAAAAATGTAATTTAATGCTAGATATGTATATTTTTACGCCCAAGTATTTTTGATACGCTTTCTCCTCAAGACTCGTCCCGAGAATGCTTTTGAAACACTGATAAGGAGACCTTAAAATTTTATGTTCTTAAAAATGTTATGTAATATATCAAAATGTTCTTTGCATTTCATGATCGTTCATAATAAAATTGAAAAGCCACCAAAGATATAATTTCTTTCATTTTCTTTGTTTACTCTATCTCTCAATACTTGGTTGAACTAAAAAATTTGAATTCCCCTACCGATCAATTTTCTTCAAAAAAATATATTTTTCTTTTGGACTAAATTTCTTATATATTGTTTTGTTTTTAAAACATGGAGTTGGAAGAAACATTTATAGTAGGTCTACCAAAGATTTATGGTTTTCGAGCAAAACTTGGTTCACACTACCAATTATAATATTAATATGAAGGTGCTAACAACTTAATAAATGCATTGCTTCTAGTTTCTCACTCACTAGTAAGAAATTAGAACTACGTCAATGAAAATTCCAGCTAATAGTAGGCTTGAACTCAAAATTAATCATAAAATATAAACGATTTCAATGCTAAGAATCTTAAAAATTAAATCGACAGAGCTAAAAAATTTGATCTGATGACTTTAATATTGATACCAACTTTGGAACTTGACTAATTCAGATTCGCATTAAAAATCAAGTACTACTTCTAAGTAAAACAGCAAAGATAATTTTATTCCCAATACTCGAACCAAACAATCTTTGGTTTAAATTATATCATCAAAAGATTATGCAATCTTGATTGTCAATAATCAATATGATACTCCCAAGGTTTTGAAAAAAAGAATTAAAATATGAGGTAAGTGTACTTCAACTGAATAAAGAAAAGCATATTTTTAAAAAAAATTAAATTAACTTTCCATCTGTACATACAATCTCCATAAAAAGGTAAACAAGGGTGGTGTAAAGTGTAAAGACTAAAGAGATTCTCCAAAAGGGAATTTTTCACTTTTTTCAAGTGCCTCATGATATCATAACTATGTCATTTGTATAAGATTCTCCACTCATTTTCTTTCATTATCGTGTGAAAAAACTATTATTTTTTTTTTGGCCAAACTCATATACTCTAGTTGTCAAGACGTGTCTTGGAAATTACCTTTTACCAAACAATCCACTAAAATAATAATAACTAAACATTATTATTTTTACCAATATTAACATCAGAAGTACATGTGTTTAGATATGCAACAACTTTTTAATCAATATGACCAAACAAATGACGGTTTGATTGTGTTTCCTTATTACACTGTATGAGATATAAAGATTAATAACAATTTTGTTCACTATTCATGAGCGACTTAATATTTCATTATTAATGCATACAGATATACTCTACTCTTTCTAAATCCCACGAATTTTCATTATTTTTGTTTGTTGACAAAGAAAAAGTAATGTGAACAACGTGAAATTACAATATGTATTGGGATTGGAGAATCGTACACTGCAAAAATACAGTTATAGTGATCCCTTTAAACTCTCCCTTGTTGACTTATATTTCTTCTTTTCAAATGTACAGAAGTAGGGTTACTAGTCCTAGCCAACAACGGTTGTTGATTTTAGTAGATTTCAAATTTAAAAGTTAGTAAAATGATCAAATAATTATGGTTAGTAGCTAGGGACAAAAAAGCTACAATTAGATCTAGTTATGGATTCTTACTTTTCCTTGTTTCTTAGATAGGCGTATCTAATTCAACTTTTTTGTTATTCCTTCATGTGTGATATAAAAATTGTCAAATGGGTATTGGTATTGCTTCCCCCATTACCATAACAACATAAGATGCGTTTTCAAGTAGATATTTTGAGTATAAATATCTGTCTATGGCCATACAAAATATATCTACTTCTAGGCCATAGCAGCCCAGCCAATTAAAAATCGGATAGAGTGTCGTTTTCTTCAAGAATATTGATAGCTACTCCCCCCAATTTGATCAATTCCAGGAAATGGAATGAAATACATGTAGATCTATCACATCATTACCATAACAACAAATTGAGACTCTTCATATTAACAGCAATTATAAACAGATAGAAGATGCAATATTCCACTATGAACAAAGTAGAGTATTTGTTTTGAATACAAGCACAAAACCACTTACCACCAAACTTTCCATAATAGCGATATAACGATGAGTACTGCTAGCAGCTGGATTCCAAATTGGTCCACTCAGAGATTGTCACCTATTGATTACTTAGAAACATAAAAGACCAAAATTGTCAACCAAAACAGCAAGTTGGTATTTCCTATTTCCAAATTATGACAGATAGAACAGCTAAATTAAGACAAGACAACAATGAAATCTCTAAAATTGTAATGATACTTTCCATGATTTTCAAAGACTAAGGGCATTAACAAAAGTGAATATCATTAGTACGTGGCGTTCTTTGTACAAAATGATTATCCTAAAGGATATCTGAAATTCTTGATGAGTCACTAGGGTCTGCATCCTCAAGGATGTTTCTGTATGTAAGATAATGTACAATTGGCAGTTAGTTTTCTGAGTCAGAGAGAAAGAAACCTTCATGTACCAGAATCTAAATCAAAGGAAGAACTAGCACACCATCTTCCATAACGGAGTCAACTCTCGAATCTAGTGGAGAAGCTTAAGATGGACTAGTCCCACTCCCACCGTTTATCACGGCCAGTCAGCGGATATATCCTACCTTACAAAATGAAGAGGAAAGAGGGTTGACTTTACTCTAGAAAAAAGGTTCCTTCAGTAATTTTGTACACCTGCACTATTTCCCTCAGTCTGCTGCATAGGTTGTAGCTGCTTGCCTACAAAAACATGGTATTTGTTAGAGACTCCGAAAACTAGAGAGGCATTAGCTTTCTCTAACCATTTTAGATAGCCGTGCGTGACAAATTGCAAGTCTTAACACATTGTTGTCAATACAAGAGAGTACAATTCCAGAGGGAATACTAAAGCAATTTAACACCACAGAGATAAATTCTCTATAACTTTGTTATGTAACCAAGTAACCTAGTTATGACGACACAGAAATATCCCTTTTCAACTGTAACACCACTAAACACTTTCTTGTGCAATTTGAGAGGTATATTATAGATGGAATAGAATTCTATTTATCTCTCTGAGACCTAATTATTGAAAACAAACCTGGATATGAATATAACACTCATATAAACAGACATGGACAGACGAATACCTGATTGGCCTGCAAATGAATAACAATTCGAATTATAGTTGCTTCCACTATTGGCAATGGAGGTTTGTGGTAGGATATTATTCACAGGAAGTTGGGATGTGATGTTCATAGGTGGTGGACATCCCCCAGATTCAACCATTTGAAGTAAACTTGGCTGTTCAACCAACGGAAAGGAATGATCACGTGCCTGTTCCACAAGCCAACATACACATTAGCAACCAGAAAAATGACCTAGATCAATAATGCCTCAATCCCCATCTAGTTGGGGTTGGCTATATGAATACGAAATACCAATAAATCAACTACACCATAATCCCAAGCTACTTGGACTCAGCTATATGAATCCTCTACGAATACAGAGATCAGTAAAGTCTCAAAAAAGATATCCTTCATTGTTCAAACAAGCACCAGAAGTATAGGTTTGCGCACTTCACTCGCATATATATACACCAAAAAGGAACACCTTACACATGAAAGTTCATAAAACCACTACAAAATATAACAAATCAAAATAGAACCACATTTGCTAAATCATTCTTGTGATAAAACTTTCAAATTTAACCATACCGAGAAAAAAGCGAGCAGAACCCTCATTCAACTACTCAGCAAGAAACTGATGACTATGTTTCTCAAAGGGCAAGACATTATTCTCTCCAATGTGATTCAATCAGTATTTTGACTTGAGGACTAATTATCTCGTTCTGAAAAAGAATATATGCAACTGCGTTTCAAATACGTCCCATTTCAACACAACTTCTACACCAGAAAAAGAGGCATTGCACCCATAAGATGAGCAACAATGACAACCTCAAACATCTTCCAAAGCCAAGCTACCAGGAAATTGACTTGAATTAGAGATAGAATAAGGATCAAATAAATTGGATAAGAAGCTGTAGAAATGGTGTACATCCTGGAACTGACAAAGATAGAAATTGTTATTAGGTTGAAACAGTCATCATTGCCATTAAAAGAACCCAGAAAAGATATTAGCAGAAGGCATATTTTCAATCATTTTCAACTGCCTTAATGAAGCGTTCCTAGCCTAATAGATGAAGAAAGAAATGAGGATGAATTTTACACTCCAGAAACCCGCAAGCAAAAGGACAAGAACACGCTGGCAAAGATAACACAACCTTCTGATATAAATCCCATTTTTCCAGTAACTACATTACAGCCCTTTTAGAAATAATATTCCATGGTTTTCCCTCTTCTCTTTTTTGTTTTTTGGATTAAGCATTCTATAGTACTCCTTGTCACATCTTCAGTAAATATTTAACAGACAATCTGACATCTATAGATCAAGAGGTAGCATATTCTGCACTCATTGAAGGAGGACGTGCAATAAGTAACAATCATGCTAATTAAGATAAATTTGTCTGCCTCTGCCATCTCTAAATGGAGATCACAGAAAAGAACTAAAGAATGCTGGACAAAGCCAAGGAGATGCAGTAGCTGAACGGCTTTGATGTGGGAGAAGGGCCACTGTCAACATTTCCCATTTGCTTTATGCAGATGATACCCTGATTTTCTGTGAGGTAGACAGAAATCAGGTGCATTATCTGAATCCAACCCTCCTATTTATGAAGCTCTTTCATGCTGAAAAATGTTGGATAGGGTGCAGGACCAGAAGCCTTACTGTTGATGACCTGTTGTTAAATACAAACTTGTCAATGGAAAGAAATAGCAAGTTGGCAGTGAATGACACACGCGATCCTTATAGTTGGCAGCAAAAGGTATTCGTCAAAGGGCTGCTGCTGGTTGTTTCTTCATGGGCACCATGGTTGTGCTTTCCATTGCTGATCATTGGCAGGAGTGTTCACACCTGGACGACGATTGCTGGAGTTATTATTGTTATCCTGGCTAGGAGTTCAGCTTGTCTATTGTGCTACAGCAGCGGTAATAGGAGTTGATAGCGGCTTCTTGTCTTCCTCATGCTTAAGGAAAAGCTCATGGATCCAGAAGCTTTTCATAATGCACTTCATAAGAAATTGTAGAATCTCGAGCAGAAATGGCAGCAGACCAAGATCCTCAATTTCATAATGCAGAGAGTTCTCAAAATTCAGATCTAGTCACCAAGAATTTTAACAATGAGTTTCGGGTTTGTACAGGCACACCAGCAGTTGCAAGCTCATCACAAAGTGATCAAACTTGATGAAGATAATCTGTGACTGGACGAGAGTCTTTAAGGAGGCGAGCCGATCGGTCGCGCAAGCTGAAGATTCTTGTTTGAGATTTCTTCACATAAGCAGTATACAAAACATTCAGGCAGCTTTTGCGGAGACCGCCACAGCTATAATGGGGGCAAGTGTAGGATCAACAGAAGCCAGGATAGCATTTTGAATTTACTGATCTTGGCGATACCAAAGAACAAACTCAGGGTTATCAACATGTTGATTGTTTTGACAGATGGAGCCATTGAGACGCCCATAGAGATCATGACCACACATAAGCATTGAAACTTGAGCTTTCCACAAGGAGAAATTGTGACTGCCTGTTAATTTTATGGGCAATTGGGTAACAGGATTGAATTGAACAATCGTAATGGCATTGTTGGCTCCATCCGCATTAGTCACAGAAACAATAGGGGCCATTTAGACGAGTAAGCAGGAAAAAAAAAGGAGAGGATCAACTCGTTGGAGTTTAGAAGTGCTCTGATACCATAAGGAGAGACGGGCAGAAGATAGGAAAATAATGCAATTAATATTATTTGATCATATGGCAGTATTTATACAGAATACGTACAGCAACTGTATCAACAAGATAAACTTGAAAAGATAATTACTATAGAAACAAAGCCTAAATAGGAGGAGCCAAGGACAGAGTTACAAAAATTTCCTAAAGACTAGGAACTACAAGAAGTCTACAGCAGTAAGGAATCTTGAGTCAGCAGGTAATCATCTGTTATTAGAAATTAGTTATTTTCACCTGTGGGATGAAAATCTCTGATCTCTATACACAAATCTGGTTGTCTGGGCAGTAGAAATTTAAGATTGCATAGCAGAAGTCATCTGTGGAAGTGGTTATGGAGATACAATACTAAAGATAAAACCTTATCGAGGACGGTGATCAATCAAAAATATGGTTGACGGGGCACTGGAGTAGTAAACCAGTAAGTTCTAACTTTGGGTTAGTATTTGGACCAATTATAAAATACTGGGGCGAATTTGCTATGAACATAGGGTTCAGAATTGGCAATGGTAGGAAATTATCATTCTGGAATGATAATTGGCTAGGACAAGGTCCCCACAAAGACTCATCCAGACTTGTTCAGTCTTCCCTCTATACCTGAAGTTACAATTGAGGATGCATGGCATCATCATGGATAGAAATTAGAATCTCTTATAGAAGATTGCTGAATGACTGGAAATTGGGAGGCTGGTTGAGATTCTGAAGACACTAGAAATCTTTCATTGTGTAAGGAATGTTGAAGATTCATTGGTGTGGAATGGACAGCAACAAAAATTTACAATAAGTTGTGTCTTTCATCTTCTATCAGACACTCATCACACTGTCGCCAATTGATCTTGAAAATTGATTGGAAAATCAAGGCTCTATTCAAAGTGGTCTGTTTCACATGGTTAGTGGTCAGGCAAGCATGTTTGACACATGAAAAATTTAGACAATTCAAATTAAACATGTTCCATTGTCATAAAACATGTTTTATTTGGGTAATGTCATACAGCATCAAAGAAGCATTTTGAGATTGGAATTGCTGGAATGTTGACAGCACCATCAGGAAAATCTGGAAGATGATACCTGCTGTAATTTTTTGGATTACCTGGAATGGAAGGAACAGAAAATGTTTCGATGGACTATTAACTCCTTCCAATTCTCTTGATGCCTCTTGCATTAATTGTTGGGTCAATATATCCCCTGTTTGCCTAATAGTTTTTTGAGCTTCATTAGCTCCCTAGTCTTAATCTAATCATATCTACTGGAGCTAACAATCAGTTCTTTTTGCTTCCATATTTTTGTCACTTTTTTGCATCTTCTTGATAGCATTAATGAAGCCAAATACTTCATCCCCCCCCCCCCCCTCGAAGAACTAAGGTTTGCTTGGGTTTAAGCACAGAGATGAAATGGTTGAGTGAAGAAAATACTAAAGAAAAGAAAAATATGAATGCAAGAAAAATAACTATAACATAAAGAATACTTATTTGAACAAAAGAATTGAAAAACTACAATTATCCTAAATATATGAGATAAAAACCATGTCAATAAAGTGCAGGAACCATTTTAATTTATAATCTAGATGTGAAGGAGAAGGTTTAAGTTTTTAAAGACCAGTTACTCACACAAAAATCTAATTGCACATACTTAATCACTAAATAATTCATTCATAACATTTTGTTAAAAACTAAAACATCACTTTGGTAGGCTATATAATGTCTAACGATACCCTGATAAACCCACAACCCATTGGCAATTAGGAGCGCTTCAACTAGCTTAAGAACATTTTTGTTTTGATAAAGGTAATCAGCACAAAGTGTGCTGGCAGCTGTATTAACAAAAATAAAGTCTGAAGCCTATTATAGATTCACATAAGGCTTCCAAAAACTGTAAGATGGATTCGGTATCAGGGTCACAAATTTCTTTACGCCAAAAATAAAAATAAGAAATACAGTGCATCTTTACTTTTAGTATGGAGTTACTCTTGATTTCAAAACATCAACTGTTCCTTCCTTCCAAATAGTCCACCATATACAAGCAAGAATAGCCCTCCGCCACATTTTTGTCTCACCGTTCCTCCAACATGATTCCATGATTTCAATAAATCAAGAGTGTTATCAGGCATTGTCCATCTCAATTTCACTAAAGCCAGGAAAAGATGCTACAGCTGGGAAGTCAACTAGCTTAAGAACTTAAAAAAGGAGTTAAAGCACTAGGAAGGTAAGACGCACTAGAATATGAAATGTGATTATAGGGCACTATTTCTCATGATAAACAGTGCCTTTCCATTCATATTCTGTCAATGTTACAGGATTTTCAATAGGAAGTAAACTTTATTAACAACTAATACGCCTTAATCCCTAACAAGTTGGGGTCGTCTATACAAATTTTCACGGATCAAGTCGCTCCATTTGAGCTCATCTCATATCCAATAGAAATAAGAAGAAGAAAAAAATTACTAGAAGTTCTCTATATTTTCTACTGAAAGACTTTGATAGTACTAAAAGAACCCTAGAAAACATAGCAAGTAAACTTAGCAACTTCCCGCATTTTCCAACTACAAACAATTTTGATGCATGAATTTTGTGAGAAATTTAGGAAAAGAATATTATTCAATTGTGTTGTGTCTACATTATTACATTGAGACCCTATTTATAGACACTAGAATACAATCTCTTAGCAAGTAGGATACTATTTACTATTCCCATTCCTATTTCTATTTGTATTCCTATTCCTATTCTAAATAGAATTGTATAAGCCTATTATCCTGTAAGGAGGATTGGCATGAAGCCGGAAATCTGGAGACACTTTTCACGGACATACATACTCTGGTACTTCAGCAACAAAGTACAATAGCTGAACTATGAACACCTCATGGGTGGAATATTATATTTAGAAGGCACCTCAATGATTGGGAAATTCCAAGAGTTACAGAATTCTTCAGCGTCATTGAAAAATTTAGTGGCTTGGAGACAGAAGGACAGATTGCAGTGGTTGGGGAACAGTACTGGGACTTATAAAGTAAGTGCAGCATAAAGGAAGTTGAACCACCCAATCATGCAGGCATCGAAATGGCCCTGGAAACACATTTGGAAGGCCAAGATCCCACACAAAGTGGCCTGTTTTGTGTGGTTACTGGCTAACGAAGTTGTGTTGACACAGGAGAATTTGATGAAGAGGGGGTTTCCACTGTGTTAAAGATGTTATTTTTGTGGGGAAACTGCAGATACAGTCAATCACTTGTTCATCCAGTGCAAGGTCACTGGCCAATTGTGGAGTCTATTCCTAAGGCTCAAAAATCATCTCATGGGTCATGCGTGGTAGAATTGCAGAGGCCTTATACAGTTGGGAAGAAGCAAGATTACAAGCAAAGAACAGAAGCAACTGGAGAATCATTCCTGCTGCTATTTGGTGGACCGTCTGGAAAGAGACAAATCTTAAGAGTTTTTTGAGAATAGTGAGAGTAATATGGAACAAGTAAAATTGAATTGTATTCTAACTTTGTGTTTTTGTCAACATTACCAGTTTCAAAAAAAAAATCTTTGTGTTTTTGGTGTAATCAGATCTACTCTAATGACACTGTCTCTATCATTGATGTTTTAGACTCACTATAGGGATAGGACAGTGAATTTAAAGTTCATTATGTAAATATGGTTCAGTACAACCCATGTACTGATTTAAAGAAATAGAAACAATTACCAATCTCAAAAAAAAAAAAAAGATTGTATAAACCTATTCCTATTCTAATAGGATTGTATAAAGCTATTCATGTTCTAACACTCCCAATCAAGCTAGTGCATACAATTCATGTACCTAGCTTGTTACAAATGTAATTAATACGAGGACCGATGAGGGGCTTGGTGAGATATCTGCAAGTTGATCAGTCGACTTCACAAAATTGACCGTCAATCACAGTGTGCCTGTCTTCTCATTAAATACTGAATTGATGCATAATGTCAGTCAATCTCAATGTGCTTAATCTTCACATGAAATATTGAATTTTGATACATAATGCCGATAAAACATCGAGGGATAAAATTACAGTGTTGAACTTTTCAACCCAACCTTGCAAAGACTGTTTTCAGACCATAGAGCGACTCACATAATCGACATACAAGGCTAATAAACTCCCCCTAGCAACAAAGTGCTCAAAATCTACTATAAAGTATATGGATCATGTTGGAATCAACAGATGAGTCGATATTTAACAAGAAAGTCACCGAAAAATTGGCCGGAACATGCTCATATGCCTGAGTATTAGATTTGATGGCTGAAAGTGGTCACAATATAATAAATAAAATTATATGGGTAGGGTCGGAATGATGGCACGACCCAACTAGAAAATAGAAATTATATAGGAAAGGTCGGATTGATGGCACGACCCTATTGAAAAAGAGAAATAATATGGGTAGGATCGGAATGATGGCAGGACCCTACTAAAAAAAAATTATACATGTATGGTTGGAATGATGGCACAACCCTACGCAAATCAGATTTGAGGAGTCACCGAAAAGACGAATGGAACTATGCAAATCAAATATGATGAGTCACTGAAAAGACACATGATGTTATGCAACTCAGATATGAGAAAGTAGTTCCGAAAAATCCACGGTACTACACAAATTAAATATGAAAAGTAGTCCGGACAGATGCAGCTACGCAAATAAGATATGCAAAAAAAGGTAGTCACCGGAAGGATGGCAAGGTGCTACACAAATTAAATATGAAAAGTAGTCACCAGAAAGATGGCGCCGTGCTACGCAAACTAGATATGAAAAAATAATCACCGAAAAGATGGCACGGTGCTACACAAATTAAATATGAAAAAAGTAGTCACCGGAATGATGGCACGGTGCTACGCAAATTAAATATGAAAAGGTAGTCATCGAAATGATGGCACGGTGCTACACAAATTGAATATGAAAAAGTAGTCATCGGAATGATGGCACGGTGCTACACAAATTAGATATATGAAAGTAGTCACCGGAATGATGGCACGGTGCTACACAAATTAGATATGAGAAAATAGTCACCAGACCCAACTTTTGCTAACATAATCATTGGCCGAACGGGCAGCACATATGGATAATAGCCGCCCGCCGGCAGTGGAAGCTCTTACCAATATCTTAGAGGCTCTAATACCATGTGAGGAATATTGAAAAAGAATTTATTGAATTGTTGTCGTGTCTACATTATTACATTGAGACCCTATTTATACTAGAATACAATCCTTTACTAAGTAGGATACTATTTACTATTCCTATTTCTATTTGTATTTCTATTCCTATTCTAAATAGGATGGTATGAACCTATTCCTATTCTAATAAGATTGTATAAACATACTCCTATTCTAATAGGATTGTATAAACCTGTTCATGTCCTAACAAATTTAATGAATGATAATCATCCGACATAGAAATTAGCCAGAACGGCCAGGGGATGAAGCAAATATAACTATCACTTCCGAAAGAAAAAAGAAAAGGTCAAATATTATCTCAAAGAAGAAGAATTGAAGAAACTGTGACAATACAATCAATGAGGGCATATAAGGTGTCACCAACTAAAACACAAAGCAGAATCTGACTAACCTTCTCCTGCTGGTAATTAATTTGTATATGGGAGTTGTTGCTATGACACAGTATGTCCCCTGGCATCACATTACTTTTTAATACTTTTGGACAGGCAAACTCATTGCCACTGTCATTACATGATGCCTCATGATACATATAACTGAGAGCTGATCTGAGACGAACTACTCTCTGAGAATAGTACATCTTAGTTGCAAGTGGATGTGGAACATCTGGAGGTCAACAAAACACAAAGTACCACGTAAATATTAGCACTAGAAGTTAAGGAAAAGACAATGTAGCAAAATAACACACAAAATAAATCACCATGAGCATAAAAGAAGTGACCTTCGAAATTCTTTTTGACTACAAAAGTTTAGGACTGTCTTTATAATATGAAAATCAAGGGTAGCTATGAGCAACTGAAAGAAAGATGTGAATACTACCTTCAGCCTTTGAACAAAAATTTTGGACTTGAGTGGCAATTTTAACTGCAACAGCACGACTACCAGTATTGTCACTGCCAGCGGTTGACCTTTCTTGATGCTCCTCACCTGAAACTTCACAATAGAAACTATAGATGAGCCACTTTAAACAATGAAAAGCTGACCGAGAAAGAAACACCCTCTATTTTTTCTTAAAAGTGAATTAAGAATTTCAGAGAAATGGTTTTAAATCACCAAATTAGTCTTCTCATGTGCTGTATTGATAGCCTTTGGAAGGTAATATCTGGTTTTTCCTTCATCCCAAGAATAAGGCACCCCAAAGAAATGTACAGAAAAGATATTACATGAAGTACTCTTCTACCACTCAAAAAGTTTGACGATGCAAATTTTGAATCAAATTTTTCCACACAATATGCATAAAGTGAAGCCTAACAAAATGTCCTTGTAAAACAAAGAAGGATGTGTTGAATAGAAGTAGATTTCTTTTCTTTTTCTCCTTTGATAACACCAAAAAAAGAAAATAACTGCAAAGACCGCTAGGTTATTCTTTAGAAGTGGTTCTCCGTTTTGCATGTCATCAGCTTCAAATGCTCCATTATACTTGCTTGCAAAATCTGAAGTCAATTGGACGTTGTTTGGTTCAATTTTGATAAAGATTTCATTTAGAAAATTAAAATTACGAGTTTTTTCTTTAAAAAAAGACTTCATTTAGAAAATCCCGGTATTGTAATTTGAGATTTTGAAGTCGTATGGGAAAAACGTGCTCCGTTTGCTAATTCGAATGTTCTATGAGGTTCATATTATTATTTGTGACCCATAAGAACTTAGGGGAGTTATTTATAGT
The DNA here is from genome assembly GCA_016801875.1 of Solanum sitiens. Classification (NCBI taxonomy): domain Eukaryota; kingdom Viridiplantae; phylum Streptophyta; class Magnoliopsida; order Solanales; family Solanaceae; genus Solanum; species Solanum sitiens. Next base: position 62,995 of record JABWTJ010000798.1, read on the forward strand.
CCAAGGAATGCCTGACATAAGTTTCAAATGAGCGCACACAATACCTAACTCCAACGAGAATAACGCGCAATCTATAATGAATATGGAGAAGTGCAAAATATGAAAGTTGTAGTCCTTTGAGTCTAGTTTCAAATGCATTAAATCGTTTATCAATCACAGTTATGCAGAAACAAGTTATGAAGAATTTAGTGAAAGGTGTCTAGCAGAAAAATATGGGTCTTCAGATACAACATGTGAAGGACATGGTACAACCCGCTGAAGCACTTGGGTTGTGTTAAAGGAACACGGACAGCAACACTTGTTTTGTGAAATTTTGAGCTCAAGCTTGAGAAAAAAATTGGAAGGAGCTTGGGGATCATCCTACCAACTAAGTATGGAACAATTTGAGATTGTAGTGAAGGACTTCTGGTCACTTCTGGTGGTAGTACTTTGGGGATTTCAGCACTATCAAGTTTGGGACTATCAAATGCTCTGTTTGTGAACTTTGGGGAAGTGCTTGGTCGCAGTATTATGTTGGATGTGAGGTAGGGATATTTGAACTACTACTTACTTGCTTCCATTAACTAAGCATGAAATAACCACTGTGAACTTGTTGTGACAACCCTTAATATTATGTAATTGAATATTAAGTTATCGGATTGTTTACCTAATATGGGCTATTTAGGAAGTACTCAATATAATGTTGTGAAATATTTGGGATATCCATGCAGATTTATTGAGTTAAGTTTGGGACTCCTCTGTTGAGATAGTACATTATTGTTTTTGATTATTTGTAAGATGGTTGGGCCACAGTTACCCTTATGATTAATTAGCAGTTGTCTCCTTTTATTAGAGCTTTTATGCTTCAAATTGAGTCTTGACACTTGTGATATTAGATTATATTGGCTTGACTGTCATATTATTTATGGTGAGGTTGGGTCTTGATATAGTCATACATGATGTTTTATGTTATTTATGAGAAATATAGAAGAAGAATTATTGAATTGTTGTGTCTACAATATTACACAAAGACCCTATTTATAGACACTACAATACAATCCTTTACCGAGTAGGATACTCTTTACTATTCTTATTCCTATTCTAAGTAGGATTGTATATACCTATTCCTATTTATAGTCTTATTCCTATTCTAAGTAGCATTGTATATACCTATTCTTATTCTAACATTGTTGTTATGATTCATACATGTTGTCTTCGGGTGTATAAGACGATTGGGCCAGAGTCACCCTTCACATCCCGATGAGACTTTGCATAAGACGGCAGGCCAGAGCCACCCTTCGCAGCCGGAATCGTAGGACGATTGAGCCAGAGTTACCCTCTGCAGTTTTGAGGTTTTATTTTTTGTAGATTATTAGTAAGATAGTTGGAGTTACCCTCCGCAGTTCCAAGATTGTGTTGATTATTTGTAAGACATTTGGGCCGGAGTTACCCTCCGCAGTTTCAAGGTTTTATTGTTGTTGATTATTTAAAAGATGGTTGGGCAAGAGTTACTCTCCGCAGTTCTGGGGTTTTATTGTTGTTGATTATTTGGTCTACCCATATGAGTCGGAGAGGGCCTATTATTAAGTTGTGATCTGACGATGAGATACTTGGATATATTATCTGTTGTGCAGATTTGAGATACTAATATCTATTCCATACTTATGATGTTGAAAAATGTTGGCAACATTGTTATTAATAAAGTAATCCTCTGAAGTCTAGTGAGACTCACACCAGTTTGGTTGCAGGTTTTACTTTTCATGGCACGTTGGGCATTTCTTGGTCCTATCTGTGGTCATCTCTCAACGATGTCGAGTCAAACTGCCAGCTGTTCATTGTAGAGTTTATCTTTTCACGTTACATTTTACTTACATTGTTGGGCTTAAACCCGATGTTGTATTTTGAAAACCCTTCACGTGCTCCATGAATAGTATGAATTGGGATATGTGCAAGTTTTGGTTTCACTCTCTATTCTGAAACACTTGTATCAGATTCTTCATTTATATTACTTCTCCTAGTTAAACTACTTCCTTGATAAAATATTTTCAAACTTACTTTTCAAAAGAGGAGATCGCTTGGAGACAAAGGTCAAGGATCCAATGGCTGAAACAGGGAGACAAAAATAGAAAGCTTTTTCATAGAATTGCTACTGCAAATAGAAGGTTCAATTCTATAGATCAACTAAATGTGGATGGCACTGAAATAAATAATCCTAACAGTATTAAAGAAGCGGTGCAGAGCTTCTACAAAAGCTATATAAAGAGACTGAGCAATGGAGACCAGATCTAAATCTACATGGAGGAACAAAAATTACTGTCGAAGAACAAGCATGGCTGCAGAGACCATTTGAAGAAGAGGAAATCATGAAATGCCTTAACATGTGTGCTATGGAGAAGGCTCCTGGTCCAGATGGTTTCCCAATGGTTTTCTTCAAAACTTTCTAGGTTCCACACCAGCCAAACTTTTGAGAAAAGCTTCAATGCAACCTTTATAGCATTAATTTCAAAGAAACCAGGTGCCACAGAGTTAAAAGACTATAGACCTATTAGTTTGGTAGGGGGGGATTTACAAAATCACAGCTAGAATTCTAGCTGAGAGGCTCAAATCAGTGGTAGATAAGCTAGTCAACAACCATCAGATGACATTCATAAAGGGAAGACAAATCATGGATGCTGCATTATTAGCCAGTGAGTGCATAGATGCAAGAAGGAAGAATGGTATTCCTGGAATAATGTGTAAGCTTGACATACAAAAAGCTTATGATCATGTGAACTGGGACTACCTCCTCAATATCCTAAGGCAAATGGGATTTGGAGATAAATGGGTGAAATGGATGGAAGTTTGTATCAAAACAGTTAGATTCTCTGTTCTTGTGAATGGTGAGCCTATTGGGATTTTTGCCTCTCAGAGGTGTTTGAGACAAGGAGATCCACTCTCTCCTTTCCTATTTATTTTAGCTATGGAGGGGTTTGACAGTATGATGAGGATTGCAATCCAAAAGAGATGGATCACACGTTTCGAGATGAACAACAGAATGGGAGAGCGTAAGGAGATATGCCATCTATTGTATGCAGATGACAAAATCATATTTTGTGAGCCAACAGTGGATAAAATTAGGTTTATCAGACTAATTTTGATACTCTTTGAGAGTGCTTCAGGGTTGAGAGTCAACTGGGGAAAGAGCAGCCTTTTTCAAGTTTCGGAGGATCCTCAGGTTTAGAGCTTGGCCAACATACTAGGATGCAGAATAAAAAAGCTACCAACCACTTATCTTGGTATGCCCCTAGGCTATAAACACAAAACACTAGAGATATGGGATGGGATTCTAGAGAAAACTTAGAGGAAGTTAGCTCAGTGGAAGGCCCAGTACCTATCAATGGGGGGTAGATTGATCTTTGATAAACTGTGTCCTTGATTCACTACCTACTTATGTGATGTCACTTCTTCCAATCCCAGCAAAAGTGGGGGTCTGGGAATCAGAAATCTTAGGCTGCAAATGAGAGTCCTCTATTGAAATGGTTATGGAGATACATCAATGAGGATAAGGCTTTGTGGAAGGAAGTCATTGTGTCCAAGTATGGTGAAGCTAGCCCGTGGTGCACGGAAATGGTAACTGACACCTATGGAGTGGGAGTATGGAGAACAATTAGGAATTTATGGCAATTAATGGAAGACAATATTTTCCTCAAGGTTGGCAATGGAGCAAAGACAAAATTTTGGAGAGATATGTGGTTTGATCAAACTCCTTTAAAGGAGGCTTTCCCTGACCTATTTCTTATTTGTGTAAACCCTGAGGTGACAATCCAAGAGTGCTGGTCCACACAGGGGTGGGATATCTCTTTTAGGAGGCGTTTAAATGATTGGGAGATAGAGAGGGTAGCCCTGTTACTGGAAAAATAGGGCAAGTTTCTATTAGCAGTATAGAGGTTGATATACCTCTTTGGAAACACAATGGTAACGGGATATTTTCTGTAAAGAATGCCTACACAAGAGGTCTCCAGGTGACTAATATAAATACTCAATGCAAGTGGAATTATTTCTGGAAAAGCAGCATTCCTACCAAAGTTAAGTGCTTCACTTGGTTGGTTATCTAAAGGGCCTGCCTAACCCAAGAAGTGCTACAGAAGAAGAAGAGATAATTGGTTTCTAGGTTTTTTCTGTGTATGGTGACTAAGGAGACAAACAAGCACCCATTTTTGCACTGCAAGTACACTGCTCAGTTGTGGAATTTGTTTCTCAACATTACTGGCTATAGTTGGGCCATGTCTGAGCATACATCAGACCTTCTTAGCTGCTGGATCAGAAGAGGGGGAAGTAAGAGCCAAAAGAGATGGTGGAGATTGATTCCCTCATGTATATGGTGGTCAGTATGAAGGGAGAGAAATGCCAGATGTTTCGAAGATAGGTCCAATCCCATTCATAAAGTCAAATGGAATTGTATTGTATCTTTACTCTTTTGGTGTAAACAATTATGTATAGAAGATACTGATCAGATTATAGATCTGATAGGGAGTCTGTAGTTTAACTTTTTGGTGGTGGTCAGCATATCCTTAATGCTGAAGAATACAAACTTACCAGTTTCAAAAAAAAAACCTTACTTTTCCTTTCTAGACTTGGTTTTTTCTTTCACAAAATGGTCATTCGCTTTAAACTGGTTGAAATAAATAATGTTTTGAGATGTCCACCTAAGGGGTAGTGGCTCATTAGGTGGCGTCTCATGAAAACGAGGTGTTACAGTAACTTTATGAAGAAATATAAATCTGGCCTTACCGGGAATAGCTTCTCTTGAATTTGCAGACCAACTCTTAGTAACACCATTTACTGCACCAAAATCAGCTAATAGCTGCCGATTTCCCGCAATTAGCCTATAAGATGAAGAAAAATGTCATCAATTTATGATATCAAGAAAAAGGATCTTCATTTTCCCAACACAGTTCGAAGAGATTAACCACTTAATTGGGCCTTAATATGATTTTTCTGGTGCATGTATGTCTTTATTGTATCAAAACTAATCAACTGGTAACTTAAACCAGCCAAAACTACCCTATAAAAGAAGCATCTACCTCAATCTTCAAAATGAAATAATAATACTGCATTCTCTTCACATATGAGCCATCATCAATAGGTTTAATGGTTTACACACCAACAGATGGAAAATTATATACTCCAATGCAACGACTGTTTGATTCCAAATGTTTGTACTAACTAAAAGTTAAAATATGCACTCCGAAAGAGGGAGAGTTAAATGCAAGGCATTGCCTACATCAAGTGATAAGTGCATACATCTTAGAATTTTCTTCCTGGTGCAAGATTGCACCTTCTGAGCAATCTACAGGTCCGGGATTAACCATGGAACTATTTCTCACACTGGACACATTTAAGTGTGATGAAATTCCTGCAGTTATACGGAATAAACAAGGCAATCAGCATAAGAACCATATGAATATGTAGCTTTTGCAAAATTACTATAAATCAAGCTCTTGTGACCGCACAGAAATGCTGTAAGGAAATATAGAGGGACAAACAGGTAACTTCTTTATCATTTCATTTGGTGAGGCACCCCTTAAGAAATAGAAGCTCCCAGAACTACAGTTTCACAACCCTCTCTCCCACCTACATCGAAACATTAAGAAGGGAAATTTTGTCCAAGTATTGGATTTGAAAAATGAAAAGAAATTAATCTCCATGTTTCATAATGTTTGACTAGACACTGAGTTTAAGAAAAACTTTTGGCACATAACAAAAGTACCCTTAAAACTTGTCGTTTAAAGGATGTATGACATTTTGTAAGAGATAGGAGCATCTCATTAACGGTATAATGAGAAGTTAACAAGTTTTCAAATATAGAAAGGCGCCGTTTCTTTTTGGAACAAATTGAAAAGGAAATCGTGTTATATACAAAAGTATAGAGGGAGTATAAACTTGTAACAACAACTGTGCATTTAATTCATTAAACAATGTTAGGAACATAAAACAATACGAAGGAATCGTTTAGTTGAATGTAGGAATAAATGGATTTTACAGTTAAGCTAAATCCTATGAATCATCAGTAAAGTAAGGAAACTGACTACAAGAATCACAAGGAGAACAAGAAACATGAGAAAAAGAGGACGATACTTTTATCTTTAGGAAAGGAAACAGTTGAATGAAGCTCCTCCGAACAGCATGATGATGCAGCAAAACCATTATCTAACAATTCAGGTTTTGCTTTCTTTCTGACTGATATAGGTTTGTCTATAGGAAATTAAAGATGGCAAATCATTTTTAAGAAATAAGAGAAGTTATACACCATAAAAACAACTTAAAAGTATGTGAACGGATCTCAGCTATAGATTACTGCAGAGATGAACTCATAAACTTTTATTCAAGAGTATAGGACAACCAAAAACAATGTTCATTTAGGGAAAGGATACTAGAGTATGCAGTAAGTGACTTTTTCCTCTCTTTCCTCGGGCGTTTCTTGTGCACGGTACCATCATTGACCTCCAAAGCAATTTCTTCTGCAGAGATTAATGACTTACAAAGCTCTGAAAAGATAAAACATGTTAAACAAGATGGACGACTAGAGAAGGCAAAAGACAGTAGTTTTAAAGCTGGTCATCACTTTCCAAGACTAAATTAAGACAAAACTAAGCTATGGTGATAATATCTTTTTGAAGTTTGGAAAAGATTGTGCAGGGACTCAACCTGTTCAGCAATTTCAAGGGTCTTTGCGCATACACAACCACCCAAACGACACGGTTGATTTACTCAATGAGGGAAATAGGAAAATACTGTTTATATGTCAAAATGTTTAAGAAGAAACATTGGAGAGAAACTTCTAATTCATCAAAGTTTCTGTCACAGGGCAATAGTGACCAAGAAAATGCAACATGAACAAACGCTACTACTACTACTACTACATCCCCCAAGTTAGTAGAGTCGGCATATAAATTATTACTGCCAATTTTGCTCTATTTGGATTAGTTTTTTGTACTACTCAATAATTAGGGTTATATCTTTAAGAGTAGAGTTTCTACATTTTCTACTGACAAACTAGGGAGAAAAAGTTGAGATGGTATGGAGAGATGGACACGGGCCACCCTGTGCAACTAGTTAAAAAGGGTTAGGGCAATAAGTATTATCTGACTCTTAACAGAGGATATATTCATGATAAGGTAGAAGTCTCCAAGGGGATTTATACTGTTCAGGGTACTTCACTTATAGCATTAAGGTTTTGACTTAGATACTCAGATTCTTTCATGTCGTATCACAGCGGAAAAAGTCCTAGATTCAACTCTCACCACTCATTCACAAAAAAGGATATTCACATTCTTGACCCAAAAAATAAAGATAGAAAGAAAGAAAACAATCAAGCACGTACATGAGAGAGTGTCAAGACATAGTTAAACAAATAAAAGCTTTTGGATGATATGGTTAGAGTACTCAATACGATTAGACATACAAGCTTATGGAGAATACACTAGTCCTATATTGGCAAAGTAAGGGTCTCCAGAGGCTCCAGAAAATCCATATGTAATCACTAGAAACTGGATACACATGCAGGAGGGTACTAAAGAATATACTAGTCCTAAATTGGTAGTGTAAGGATCTCCAAAAGGGTTTGTAATATTCCGGGGCTTCCCTACTGATAACTCTAGAGGTTTTTAGTTGGATGCTCCGATTCTTTCACATGATATCAGAGTAGACTAACGCCTTAGGTTCAAGTCAAACTGCTATCAATTTGAAAAAAGTACTTCAACAGGCTTAACCCAAGAAAATAACCAGCCACGTTTGTGTTAAAACAAAATTAATTAGAAAGTATCCTGTCTTTTTCTTTGGGGATATAAGTAAAAAAATATCCTCTCTTACATTTTAAGCTTTGCTTCTAGAAAAGATTGACACAAAACTTAACATATTTCTAATATGAAGTAGCTCCAAAACAAATTTCATGACTTGATATGTATCTGGAACTGTATAAAATAGTCAGTTCGAGATTACAAAGCAATTCAAGAAAAGCAGAATATCGTTCATAAAAGAAATGAAAGATCCCCACAAAGATCCATTACATTATTAGCATTGCATTGACAATGGCATTATGGAACTACTTAAAAAGATACACATTTCTGCTGTCTTAAAGAAGAAATGATTGAGGCAGATAATGATTTTGGGACTAGTATCCCATAGTTTATCATGTGTGATGTTATTTCCAACTATGATAAGTCCATGCAAATGTAAACCGAAGGTAAAAGCGTCTATTTAAGAGTCGAAATAAAACTATGCATACAACAAACTGATGTATAACTACAACGACACATGAACACAAGATGTTTTAAGTTACTAAAAAGGGGAAAAACCTGAATGGGCAACGTATTGGCTGGCCTTTATTGGCTTCTTACAAGCATTGCAACATACCTTAAGAACAAACATTCAAGAATCAATTTTTCCATAAAACTATGAATGCAGTGCATTAGGAATTATCATCAGGCAAGCAATCATGTAAGTCATTTTGAGGCATCAGTGTTAAATCTTCTATTGGAGAAATTTCCTACTAGGTGATCAACCATATGTCCTTTCACCAGGTGAGTGTAGATTGTTTGCTGCTAGACTAAAGGAATATGCTAGGAAGGAAACTAATATTAAAGCAAAATACTGCCATCATGAGATGAGTAACAAACACAAGGGCTTTGAGAGTGTTAATGTTGCTCTCCCTCCATTACGATAAGACTGGCCTACTTTCACTCCACCGCAAAAAGTAAAATTTGTCCTATTTACTAAAATGAAGAAGCTGTTCTTCCAATAATTCAAAGTAATATAAACAATTACATCTCTATATTAAATTTAAATTTGACACAACATCATTTTAACTAACTACTTCATTTTTATATTTAATCAACTACTATTTTGAATAATTCGACATCAAAACCAACACGGTATACTATTTTTGAGATGGCCAACACAATATATACTATCTAAACATCTAATTCCTAAACCTTGCGCTAGTTAAAGTCGGCCTATCATTATGCTTATGGGAGAAGGGCGCGTGAACACATGTTTTATATATTGTGAACACGTTTCAATAGAAAAAAGAAAAAAATATTAAGTTGTATATGTGTGAGAGAGAGAGAGAGAGAGAGCACGAACACATGTTTTATCCCTTGAATATCATTCTAATGAATTCAATTCATCTATAGAAAAAGCCTAAACATGTTTTATCCCTTGAATATCTTTTTCCAAAAGACAAACCCAACACTAATACCCTACACTCTGATCGTTCTTCAACAATAAAACAAAACAATTTGGTTTTTAAAACCAAAATAAAAATTGAAAGTCTAAAATTGAACTCCAACTAAGTCTACAACAACAACATACTCAGTATAACTCCACAAGTGGGATCTAGGGAGGACGGGATATATGCAGTCCTTACCCTAGCAAAGTTGTCACGCCTTTGTTGATAGGGTTATTGATTTAGAACAATAATTTAACTTCTCTAATCCATTATGATGATTGAAGGCGCCAAAATGGAATAAGGTAGACATAGAATCATATAATTGGGAACATATAGGAAAGACTCTATCCCTTTTTAAGGAGAAAAACAGAAACAAAATTGCTAGAAAAGTTTAATCAGAAGGCGGACTAACTAAGGGTAGAACATGATGGAAGCAAAGAATCTATATACACGATACCACAAGTGAGAAATAGCTTAGACATTGCTATATACTTATACTAAGTCTAGTGCTTTCCAAAGTTCTTTTTAATCTGGTTTGAGACTTCTATTAGTGTATTACAACTTGTCTTAAGGCAAAACTTTTTAGTATTGTGATCTCGAATAGACAGAATGGCTGCTGAGGATTCATATGGTCAACACAAACTATTTTGGGATTGAGGCCTAATTATTGATTGATTAATAGAATTTTGTCCCCCTAATAGAGTTACTGCTATCACCACGGTCATCAAAAAATAGAGTTACTCCTATATTTTCAAATTAATACATAGTGTTGCCCCTCTGCTAAATTTAAAGGTCTAATTTCTTCTAAAGGCAGCAGCCAAAAGATATCTTCAATTTATTCACACTTGTAGTTATAAAATATTATCTTCCCTTTCTAACGCAATTTTATAATACCTAATATCTCTTCATATGCGTGAACTAAATCAATATATCAAAGTCCAAAGGACCTCATTAGTTCAACTAATTCTCATGAATATCATCATATCAAATTCTCAAGTCAACATTGCCAAAGTATCATAAGCCTGCAAAGTCCGACCTTTCTGCTTAGTCTATTGAGACATTTTAGCAAACATGGCATACACATTTTATTTTCTTTTTTTTATTTTCTTTTTTTGTGTGTGTTCCGGGTGGGGGTGGGGGGGGGGGTTCTATCTTTTTCAAGTAAAATATGAAATAAATGTTCCACCTTAGTTCTCTAATTTTTTACATATAAGATGAGTAATTTATCATAGTAGATGCTGAAGGATGTGGTTTATTCAGCAGTTACTACCCATACACATTCAGAAGGAAGTCATAGTTGAGTTCTAATTTGATGTTAGAGTGGATGAAATTCCCACATTGGTTGGGGAATGGACTAGCCGTCCGCTTATATGGATTTGGGCAATCCTCCCTTCATGAGCTAGCTTTGGGGGTTGAGTTAGGCCAGGTGCCATATTTTTACATGGTATGGTCCATTCCCGTTTGGACGCCCAGGCCACGCTCCAGTTAGGCCTGGGCGTGAAAGGGGTGTTAAAGTGGGTCAAAGTCCCACATTGGTTGGGGAATGGACTGGTGGTCTGTTTATATGGATTTGGGCAATCTTTCGCTCATGAGCTAGCTTTTGGGGTTGAGTTAGGCCGAGATGTCAAATCATTACACGATAAAACTACTTATAACCCAATTCTGCCTTAATGTTTCTATTGATGAGTTATTTCTGCCTTAAGACTTATGATAGTCCATGCACAGTCCGACAGATAAAGCTTATTTAGCTATATACGAGGTTAAAGAAAACATGTATGACACTACATTTATATCATTATCGTTCTTCTTCCTTTTTTGACAAAGGTAACGGGTTTGTATAAAATCTTCAGCACTAAGGCTGGGATCCCAAAAATTTACATCCCAAAGCTACATAATACATACAACTGAGTAGGCACAGCAACACAAAAAAAGAAAACCTATCCCAGGTCCTATTTCATCTTACAAGGATCCTAGAATGTCAACAATTGTTGCAGGATCATCTATATACTCAGAACTACAACAATGACAAAAAGTGATAATGCAGTCCATTTTAATCTTATGTAAAGTACTACTGATACTTTCAAAACATCTTGAATTTCTCTCCTTCCAAATGGCCCACCATATCACTGCTGGGACAATTCTCCGTCTGTTTTTGTCTGTGCTACCACTCCCTTCCTTATATCATTATCATTCTATTTTCGTGTTTTCTGAACACTGACATAGACCAAAGAAAGCCAAATACTCTTTTGTAATGTGAAAAATTATTTGAAGCGAACTTGTCTAGCAATAAAACTTTTGTGATGGTATCAACAAGTAGAACGATCTTAGTCAAGATTGAACAGATGCACTTTCTGGACCTTACCAAATGCAAAGGATCGGTAAGTGGCCTCAAACCAAACACGTGCATATCTGCAAGAACAGCATGCCAAGGTGATCGAACAATAAAAGCAGATAAAGCAGATATAGATGCATTAAATGGTAAATCAATTGATACACCTGAAACTTCAACACTTGCTACACTGAAATTTCTTAAACTAGACTTAAAATTGTAAATCTAGATGAAAAAGTAAATCTTATCAACAAAGCATGCAAATCAAGCCACAATCAACATGAACTTTTCTCATCTTCCATGCCAAGCAACTGGACTTGAGGTGAAAAAGCTAGAGAACATAATACCTTCTTCATCAATCAAATTTGCTTCATCTGCCTCTCTCAATTCTCTTTGAATGTACTGAGCAGCTAATTTATGGTGGCCTGCTTCCTCTGCCAAGGAAAGAAGGCAGTGAGAAACAAAGGTAAAGTATCTCAACAAACAAAAGTAAAAAGATAGTGGGAAAAGAAAATAGAAGTATATGAGACAATAAGGAGTACACCAGACCAGGTCAAGACTTATAGCTAACATGATAAAGCACAATTAAATGGACATAAACACATAAACTGCCTGATTGAGTTTTATTATTCACCTGAAGCTGTTCGTTGGATATTTCCAGCTACAAGAAACCTTGTCAAGGTTTCCATTCTCCCACTTCCAAGAGGACATACCATCAAGTTCTTGTGAAACTACAATTCAAAAAGATAAATTTCCAGTAAATTTGAAGAATGGCATCCTAGAAAGTATGTTTGATTAAGTTATGTACTAAGTGAACACCCTATAATTCCTGATGAAACAAAAGGACAAGAAAATAGTTCATGCAGAATAAAGAGCACAGTGAGACTGCAAATAGGGGTCTTCCACCTTATTGCTGCTGTAAGCACTCTTAGCCCCCCAACACTTGCAAGTTTCCTATTTTTCCTATTTGAATAGGTAAACAATTATAGTGAACGGGCAACCATTTCCAAGATCAATAGTTACATTAAACACACATGAATAGGTAACGAAAATTTTCGCACAGAAAAGATCAGAACTTGATGGCACTTTTCTTTATAATTGTGATGTTCGAGCCAGCTTTCGCGCACCTTGACTGCTCCCACAGGATATTTGTCCCCTCCCACCAGCAATAAGTAGTGGCTAATTATGTCCACCAAAGCTAGGAGCCTAGGATAGATGGAAGAAATCAACTGGTGCTTTTGTCTTTGCTGGGATTTGAACAAGGTCTCACGATTCTGATTCAACTTCATTGACCACTAGGCCACACCCTTGGCTGCCTGAACTTGAGCGCGCTTACTAGTAAAAATATCGTAGAACTCCTATGGCATTGATGTGTATCAGGGTAAATCTCTACTCAACATGAACAAAAGATTGGCCCTCCATTAGGTAGATACTTAAGTAGGCTACAACCTCCGCTCTATAAAGAATTCTAGCCTTCAAAGTTAAAGCATCAGGATGTAAAACACTAAGGAAATGGGTAACAAATAGAAGGCATCAAGTGTAGAAGTCATAATAACAAGCAAACTTCTGATTACGATGTGTATCAAAATTTTCTTAGAATGTTAAGCTAACCTCAAACTGTAGACAAATTAGGGTATTGGACCCATTTGTAAAAAAGATGTAAATTCTTTGTCAAATCCATTAAGAACATGTAATAGGATATCTGTTTATGGGCGAAAGAGTAAGCAACCATAAAAATAAAGTTTAAGTGGTAAAATTGAGGAAGTTCCCATGTTCTATCATCAATTACTTGTTGTCAATCCCATGTTAGTTGGAGTTATTTATATAAACTACCTCCATTTCCCTCTGTCGAGTATTCAAAGGATTCATCATTGTTAGACCATGTTTAGATTGGTCATCAACCTATGGGAACCCAACCCCAAGTAATATTCTGGAAAAGTTAAATTCAGGCAAAACTAGAACTGCAATTATCAAAATTTTCTCCAATAAAATGCCACAAGTATCCATGATGAAATGTTTCATTTATCCAACAAAAAATAAAATAAAAAAATGCAAAAGGTCCTTTTTTTCATTATGGAACCAAAAATGCATTTCCTGGTATGTAGCACTACGTGTATGAAAAAACAAATAAAAATCAATCAATGAGTGCTCAAAAGAAGGTCCAGAAAACAGGTATGTCAAGTACATTGATCATGAACTGCACCTTGGATTATATGGCACAATGCCACTACAAAAGTCACACGTAAACTGTCAAGTGACAACACTTAGACAAACAGAGGAATTTTCCGTTTTTATGTTACATCTTCGACCACATTTACTAGATTTCCTAGACAGATAAACATCAAAATACCATATATACATATTTATCCAAGTATACATACTAATCATCATCAACAACATGAGATATATGTACGAAATTGTGAAATTGAGGAAACGATTAATGAGTAACGCTTCAATTGAATCATCATAAAACGCCTATAATAGAATTCAAAATATCCTCTTTCAATAAAGCTAAAATAAATTTTAAATCTGCAAAAATAAATCAAATGAAAAGAAATGGATAACACAGCGACATTACCAGATTTCACCGTCGGTGATCACTTAGAATTTCGAGAGAGACTGTTCGGTGGGTAAACGATGAGAATTTCACAAAATGTAGATGAAATTCGGGGAGAGTAAGCTGAAATTCAGTTCGGAAAACGTGAAGAATGAAGAAATGGGAAGAAAACCGACAATGCCGATCATTGAAACCCTAGAATTCCGTTGAAGAAGTCGGCATTGATATCAGAAGTGACGTCGCCGATGAAGAGGCGAAGGGAAAACAGAAAAGAGGTGGCAATTACTGAAGCGCGGCCTGTTTAAGGAAGGATGGAGTAATATTAATTTGAGCTAATGACTATAAAATCCTTTAAATTCTCACTTTTTTGTGTGAGTTTATACTTAAATAATATACTTATTTTTTTCTCAAAGACTTTGCATAAAAAAGCATAGTCCTTGACATGCACAATATTTATTTTAAATATGTTTTAGTATTCAAAATGTTCAATTAAAGGTAGGAAAAAAGGATAAATATACCTCTACATTATCGTAAATGGTATGCAGATATTCTCCGACAAACTTTTGTGACATTGATATCACTGTCGTCCAAATCTAGAGCATATATACACTTTATACTAACGGACATACATGTGTCATAATCTTATCCACCGACCGACATTTATTAAATATTGGATTGACTGATAAGATTGCACCACGTGTCCCTATTCAATTTTCCATTAGAGTGAATGGCATATATGCTCTAGTTTTTGGATGGCAGGGGCATCAATATCCCAAAAGTATAACTGATGGTATCTACATGTCATCTATATGATAGTTCGAGAATATATTTATCTTTTTTCCCTTGGATGTATTACCATTGAGTAAAATGTTATTCTAATTTATAATTAAGTTATTAAAGAGTTTTTTTTCTATTCTACTGTTAATTTAGAATTATATTTTTCAGCTAAATTTATTGTTGTAAAAAAATTATTAAATCTGCCAGCATTATCTTTATGGAGTCAAGTGTGAGGTATCCATTAATCAACGCAGTTCACAACATGTGTTCACTCAGAAAGATATGAATCTAAGACAGATGAGATAAATGAAATTGCTTAAGGATTATGATTTGACTATTTAGTATTATCTACGAAATGTCAATGTGAATGACAAATTCATTAAGGTGGGAAATAGTTAGTATGGGTAGTTTGACTTTTTCCGGATGTTTAAGCAGCCCTTCGCCAAAGAGATTTAGGCTCTAAATTTATGCGGTTGGGCATCATGATCCAAAGTACAGCCGAGAGGCCCTACACAAGTCATTTGACATACATATACACAATATAATAAACAAAAATAGAATATTTCATATCATGAAAGAGTTCTAACATAAAGGCGGAAATCTAACAGTCTTGACAACCCTTTATACAACATCAAGGAAGTGATCAAGATGTAACCCGTACACCACGTACAATATTCGTAAAGTAAAGACATAATAAAGTAATAAAGACGACATGGTCCACGGAGTTTGAGGACTCACCAAGTTTTTCAAATCTCTAAACTGATTAACTAGCCACGAACAGAGGGAAAGAGTCCTAAAGCCCTGCATCAGTGAAACAATGTGGGCACAAGAGTATATTTATATTGTCATGGTATCATTAAGGTTTTTTGTTCAGAAATTACTCAATAATCAATGTCACATCTCTTAATTTACAAATTCTTAAGGAATGTGAAGGGAATTATTTTTTTGAAAATAAAAGGAAAAGGAAAAATATTAATTTTTTAATCAGCACTTGGAATTGAGTTTTTGAGTGTTTCAAGTCACATGGTAAATTTCTAATTTAAAAGAAAATGACTCTTTATTTTTTTAGTCTACGAAACAAAGATTGAGTAAGAAATTCTATTAATCGGAAGAAAGATGTGAGGCACCCCTCGAGTTTTGTGGTTCTAGTACGGTCGCTTTATTAACTCATGTTTGACTAAAAATAATTTTTGGATAAAAATATAAATTCGTGTTAGTCACTGATTTTTTTTTTTAAAAATGATTTGCCTAGGAGCGTAGCCGCACACAAGACCTCTTTTTTTAGAGAAAAAATAATACACACTAAAGATCGTAACCGAACACATGATGATATTTAATAAATATTATTTATTAAATAAAATTAATAATTAATGACTCAATTCCTTTAATAATGATAAAAAAAATAATGAATTATTGAATTTATGGCAATGAAGACATGAAAATGATTAATTTTTATCTTTTATGAAAAATGCTAATTAATGTTTTATATTTATATATATATATATATATTATTATTATTATTATTACCTTAAAAGTATGAACTCCTAACTTGATTGTTAAATTATTATAATATCCCTAATTTAGGTTGTGACTTTTTCGATGAGTAGTGACTTTTTCAAAGGGTTGTAATTTTTTCAAAGGGGTGTGACTTTTTCAAATAGTTGTGATTTTTTCAAAAAGTTGTGACTTTTTCAAAGGGTTGTGACTTCTCGGAAATGTCATTTTTTATGAGTTTTGACTTTTTTCAAAGGATTGTGACTTCTCGAAAAGGTCGTGACATTTCAGATAAGACACAAAAAAAAAACAGTTGTTCATACTATCCTTAGTTGACTATAAATAGAGGGGCTTCCTCTCATTTTTCAACCACAATATTTTTTAATCTCCTACTCTTCCTCTTGCATTTAAAAAAAAAATTGTGTGATTTGTTGTCGTTGAGAAAGTTCGAAGTTTAGCGAAATATAAGGTAACACTATTCAGATGAAGTAAATCGTTCTATTCTAAGAGAGTACATTCCATAACCTTGAGTACTTGATGAAAATATATTTGATGATATAATATTTTTTTTTTTGCTTAATACATACATTAGTATGTAATGTTTTAATATATGAAATTAACATGACGTAGTCAAAATTCATTTCCTTTTATCAACAAATTTTCTAGTAATGCAATATATGCTTCTGAACATCTTTTTTCAAAATTATTGAACTTCTCAACAGTGAAAATATGTGAATATCTATGAATCATTTAAAAAAATTATCAATTACAAAATGAATTTTATATTCAATAATATGGAATAAACATTTTTATTTTGTCCCTACACTAAATTAAAATCTAATAACAGTATGAAAAAAATAGTAACACTAATTAAAAGTCACATTTATTTATGTAACTATACAATTTATTAGAAATACATCTATTGCGCATTAATACTTTAGTTATAATATTATAAACTCTCTTAGTTATTACTTATTATTGCAAAGGTTATTCACACACTTTAACATTCTTTAGTTATAATATTATGAATTCTCATAGTTATTACATTAATTATTTCTATCTTTCATTTTTCTTGTTATCACTCCCGGAGCCTACACCCTGGAGGTGACTGGCACCCAACGACCATTGTTGGCCTTGAGCGAACCCTTGGTCTGGCTTACTTAACTCAGCGGAAGACTTAACTCAAATATAAAGCTAGAAACATTCTCATGAAAATCACTTTAAATAATAGTTTCGGTCAAATTACACTTAAGTCTCAAAACAATATATGTATGTCTGAAATTAAAGAGAGAATCAAACTGATTGTCTGACTATCTATTTATCTATGAAGCCTCTACTACTAAGATGATTGTTGGGACAAACCCCTCAACATTCTATAAGGAAATACTGAAAGCAATAAAGGGTCCTCGGGAAGTAAAGAGGCTCCCCACTAACTCTGGATGCTCAAACTGGATCAACGAGGTGCTGGGTGCTGATCCTGGTTACCTGTGTCTGTATCATGTAGGCCAACTGGCATCAGTACATTGAATGTACGAGTATGTGAGTTGGAATGTTAAATGACAACTACTAAGCTTGAAAGGAGTAAGAATGAATTTACATTGGCTCTGCTCAACTCAATAAGTCATAATTCAATATAAAGTAGTAAAGACACCTGCAATATATATATATATATATATATATATATATATATATATATATATATATATATATATATATATATATATATATATATATATATATATATATATATATAAAGCTTGTAAAACAGTGTAAACACTTAGATCATTAAAAGTAATGCAATGATAAATTCAATTTTACTTGTATAGAAAGTAATATAGTTCTGTGGGAGAATTTCTAACCGACAACCATTACTATGAGCCTAAGCGATAGTACAACACCTTACCTCACGTTGCAAGAGGACCGCTTTATACCTTGCCATGGGTATAGAACCTGTACTACTAAGTGGATCTACTAGTCTATGCTAAAAAACACTAAGTAATCATCTAAAAGTATGACCCTTTATCTGTCCATGCTGGCTACATGGTTTATAGAGACTTGAGTTGGTATGAACTCGCTGTCACAACCCGAAACCATACCCTAGAAGATAGGGTGCAATCTCGAATTGCGACCGGCGTCGTCGAACTCTCAGAGTTCTAAGACAAGCCTCATTCATATCATTCATTGCATATACATAGTGAAAAGTAGTGCGGAATTAAAACTTTTCACAAAACATAATATAGTCTTTAAAAACCTCTTTCATATAAAAGTAATAGAAATGCTAAGTCTCAATCTCATCATCTTAAGACACAAGAGTACTTTAATACGAAAATAGAAATAACTAGTCTTATTACAATACTTCATAAAAGAAACATAAGATGACATATATGCCCTCGATACAAATGAGGACATACTTCAATTCTTCTACTCGAACGATCCTTCTAAGCCCAAGTCTTCTTCTCCAAATCTCCTTACCTACCAAGGACTATAGATAGAAAATAAAGCATGGAATTAGTACAACCACATGTACTAAGTATAGCTATATGCATAAAATCATGAAAACGGACTTTATTGGAAATATGCATCTTTTCATTTGGAAATCATAGGTTAAACATAAGAACATCATTTAGCAATTAAGAAACACATAAGATAACAATTAACCAAAGATAACATTTAACGAACTCACTTTACAGTGAGCTATATTCACTGTACAGTAAATTAATTCACTGTTACAGTGAATCACTCCATCCTTCACCCTAAGTCTTCCTAGCATGTAATTTCCTCACTTAAAGTCATCCTAAGATTCACTTAAGTCACACAAAGAAAGACCGCCCATACACCCTCTCTAGATGTGCCTAAACAACCCTTAGATTACCTACGATGAGTCACATACATACTTAGAAACACTCATAAACATCAAGGTAAGATTCATCTACCAAAGGTCAATTCCAAGGTTCACTTGAGTGAGTGTGGAGCGACCGCCCATACAATCTCTATCACACACACACAAGAGATCCTATAGACTACCTCAAATAGAATCATTCTCACTAAACACACCAACACTTAGATAATAAGACATTCTCCTTCCAAAGCCTATCAAAAGACCTACTTAAGTAAATCAAGAAGATAAAGTCCATAGTACAATGACCTCTCCAAGATTACCTAAGTAGTCCTTAAGACTTCCTAAGGTTTAGATCATGTCAACAAGATTAACCAACTTCCCTAACTAGAGTCATCCTCAAGACTTTCAAAGATAAGACATGAAGAGACCACCCTTTCATGTCCTCCTCACACTTTAGCTAAGGAATGCTTAAGTCACTTTAGATTAGGTACTCAACCATTTACATAGTTACTAACATAGGTCATTAGTTCATTAAGACTCATACATCACATAAGACACCCACATAAAGCATCACATAAGACACTCACATAATGGATCACATAATGGTCTTTGGACAAGACCTAGGAACTCCACATAGCACCTTCAAAGTTTATTGTGCAATGTCTAGATAGCGTCCCATACCACCACCTAAACCTCATAAACTTATCTAATGCTAATAGGTATTCCACATGATGAGAATAAGCAATAACTGACATAGACCATGGTAGCAAGACATGGAATCCGAAGTTCTATCCTACTTCGATGAGGTTGTTCTACTTGCCAATGGTAGAACTTGGACACATCCCATGTAGGCACATGGTTAAGGAATATGAAGAGCTTAATAAGCATTCAGTCTGTTCTTTAACTGAATCCACTTAACCCTACTCATACTCACTCGGTGCTAGCCTTCGTTCTCATAGATTAGTTCACATTAAGGTTCATATAAATAGGTCCTTATCTAGTTCATGATCCCCTTTACATTCACCCTACCAAAGCAAGTTCCACTAGGGCATATCTCACTTTAGTGACAAGAAGCTCATAGCGATTTTCCTAAGGTATGATATGATGCCGTTCCAGCCAACCATCCTTAAGTCCATCACTCATAACATGAAGGATACCATTACGGCTAACTACTTCACAATTCATAACCTCGCCACTAAGTTCAAGGTTCCACATAACATTGACCTTCTTATCATTAAGGTCTCACCTATATTTATTTATTCAAGACTAAGAGTTATAACACCCTAAATCAAGACATCACATATCCATCATATATACATCAAGCAAGAGATACAAGTCAACCAAGACAAGACATCACATACTTCACTTTTAACCCATAATACAAGCCATTCTAGAAACACTTCTAAAACAACCTAACATCTTCAAGTCATCCTATATATCATCATAACATCATTAATATACTCCACATAGACTCATAAAGTCAAATAGGAATAACCAAGACTTAACATAACACTACATTCATAATATCAAGTCAAAGTCTAACATGATCACTTTAAGGCAACATAACTAGAAGAATACATACATGACTATATAACCTCACATGTAGATAAGTAATGTCATATTCACATCATCAACTACACAAATAGCCACATAACTTCAAGTAGTTACCAACAAGGCCATGCTCATAATATTGCATAAAGTAACGCCGACAAGGCCACATCAATTGCAAGTAAAACACATAACACCGGCACCATAAGTGGACCATACCAATCACAATAGAATCAAAGTATAATTAATATCAAGTTAAGGAAAACGGGGCAGCATACCTTCATACCCATATCCACACTTCAATTCAGTGCCAATTTAACTAATTCAACATCACAAGGCCCTTACCCATGGCCATGAACAATAATTCAAAGCAATAACCATAAAACTCAATGAATCTACACCAATTCAATCTAGGTTTAACAATTTAAGATCAATTATATATCAATTGAACACAATTCTTATATCATTAGAGAGCCCATAAGAAACTACACAACAGTTCATCAACATTAACTTAATATCAAGTAACCCAATAAGTAGTCAAAACTAGGGTTCATCAATTCACATGGGTTCATAGGTAATTTATGTTGAAATCATCAATACAATATCAATTAGATCATAATTCAATGTTTAGAAATCATTTATGCAAGAACCCATGGTAGAATCCCAAAATTGGACAATTCACTTTAGAAAACTTTGTAAAACACTTTGAGGATTGGGCTCCTTGATGAAACGAGTTTCAAGGATCAAAAGCCATACCTCAAGGATGATAATTCTTCACTTTGATGAAGAATTCTCCTTCAAAACGCCACACCAAGCTGCCTCTTCAATGGAGTCTTCAATGGAGGTTTTGGGAAAGATTTCTAAGAGTTTTGGGTTTTCAATTTGGAAGAATGAAGTCTTTAGGGTATTAACTACTTATATAGATAATTAAAATACCCATAAGACCCCTAAACAACCGCCTAAACTCTTATTTAGACATGGGGTGAATTTACAAGTTCACCCCTAACTTGGCAGAAAAATCTGCGCAGGAGACAAGGCTTGCGACGACTGTCTTGTGACGGGGCGTCACGGCTGACACGGGCCGTCATGGACCTCCGTTGCAAGCTCCAGTGGCTTGCCAAGGGTTCCCCCTACACCCTTGGACAAGGCCCCCATGACGAATCCCTTGTGACGGGGCGTCACAGCTATGACAGTCCGTTGACTGCTCCGTCGCCAAGGCTGCCTGGGACAGCCTGCCATCAGGTTTTGGGTCCTTTCCTCAAGGACCCTTTGATGGTCCTTGGGAATTATTTCCCGGACGTTTCCAACCCAAATACGACCATCTATGAGTTTAACACCTCTCACATGAATTTCATCCAAAACAAACACGTAAAACTCAACGAAACTCGCCTAGACGTACAAGGTCGACTCAAGGCATATCTTTCGAATGCCTTGGACGTTCTTGGTCGTTTGACCTCCAAACTTCACGAAACTTTAACCACTGCCTATAAATGCTATAATAACTCTATTAAGAACCTTAAAACACCACTAAACACACATAAACACATAGAACCACATAAGAGACAATTAGGTGACTTAGTCGTCAAACGTCTTAGTCATCCCTTGACGTTTGACTTCCAACACCTTTAATATTTTAGCTACTGCCTCTATACCACATATTACACATATTTAGGACCTTAGAACACTAAGACCAACATGTTAGGCTCTAGTTAACCTATGTCATTTTCGAGGTCTTACACTCGCGTCCCCATATCGGTGCTATATACTTCTCCCGAAATACTTAGCTCATATGTTTTTATAACAACTTTTTCTCTGGTTTAAGGTAATTGCTCAAACTTAGCTTTTAAAAGATCTCTTGGAAATCATAGTTCCCACATTCTAAAACTAGCCAAAGGCTATGTGGAAGTCTAACTTCCTCTCTTTCTCAAAATGTGAAAATATTTGTAATTCTTAGGGACTACTTAGTTCCCTTATAACTTTTGAGAAATGAACTTACTCTTTGCTCTTAGCTTTACTTTAAACTTAACTCTAGGGAATACTTAGTTCTCTAATAAGTTTTAAGATTTTGACTCAATTCTTTACTTTTTGCTCAACTTGTAGCTTGAGCCTTAAAACAAAGTAAACGTGTTTGTTTAAGACTCTTGAAAACTTTAAGAACTCACTTTGACTTGCTTCTCAACTTATAAACTTGACTCTTAACTTCTTTGACTTTGCTCTTAACTTTTCTTGAATTAGATTATGAATTCAAGGATCATGATCTCATGTTTATGGATGATTTCATGATGTTTAGATGTACTTTAGAGTGTTGGAATCAACTAGGATTTATAGGTATATCACTTAGGAACTCGTACAAAAAAATGGGGGGAAAATAGGATCTCCAGGTGACCCTGGCGCTCTTAGAGGCGCGGGGCTCCAGAGTCTGTCCTGGGGGCTCTGGTAGGCACGGCGCCCCAGGGCCTGTCAGACGAGTCTTCCGACTTTTCTTATCTGATTTTAAACTCTAAACCTCCCAAACATCCATAGATCTTCCCCAAAACACTTAGGATAACTAATATCCTCAATACCCAATAGTTTAGACTCGTAAAACAGCCCGGAAACGCGAATCAAAACCACTAAAGGTACACTATAACCTACCAACAAGATTTCAACAATTGTTTATCAAGAACTTTAAGATTCACCATTCAATCAATACAAAACTTGCTGAATTAAACATATTGGTGTGTGGGTGAACGAACCCAATAGAGAAAGATCTCACATACCTCGATAGGTATCATTACTGACGAATTGCACTAGCAAAACCTTAGCGTTCTTGAAGAAGTTTTTATCTTCCTCTTCTCTTCTCTCTTATCCCCAAGCCTAAGCGTTCTCAACTTTTCAAAACTGAATTGTGACTTGGTTTTACCCCTAATAAATCCTTAAAAAGAATTAGGAAATATGGTGAAAAGACTGATTTACCCTTACTAAAATCCAGATTGGGCTTTTCTCAGTCCAACAGTCCAACTTTCGAAATGCATATCTCCCTCATACAACATCGAAAATGCGCAAACTCAGCGCCGTTAGAGAGATCTTCCCAAGGTATTTCAAATCATATAAATAACTCACCCTAACTCCTTCTGAACTCGAAGTTATGACCATTTGAAAATGACCAAAAATTCACTTTTACACTTAGGGAATTTTCCAGATTTTCCTATTTATTTTCAAAAATGATTATTCTTGGTTTTTTGACTTATTCTTAGTTATTTCAAGTTACGAGATGTTACACTTGTATTAACTTTTGACCAATAATTTTTTATTTTATTACACCGCCCCTATATATGTGATAACACAATGTTGTTACTTTTCCTTGGATGAATCATGCTTGATTAAATAAATTGAAAATCGTTTACAATTATGTGAACTACATCTTTGTTGGATGCAAGATAAATAGGTGATTATAAACTCATTGATAATAATCTCAAGCAATAACCTAAACATATCAATATTCTATTACACTAAATTTTCGTATGACTATAATTTTGAAGAACAAACTGTAAGGGCACAAATTAAAGATTAGTACTGGAGACTATTTGTGAAAACTTTTTAAAAAATTACATTTAGAAAATTTAAATACAAAATTTGGTCAAACTATAACTTAAACACTAAACTCAAATGATAAAATCCTACAATCTACAAAACGTTCTTCCTTTATCAACAAATATCTTTAGTTGAACAACAACGAAAATAAAATTTCTCTCTATAGATTCTCGAAAGTCTTCTACTGATGTTAACACCGCTGAAATTTCACTAAATCATGGAGAAAATTTTAGTATTTATGTCTTCATTGTTTGTTTTAATTTGTGAAAGATTTACCTTGTATACATTATTTATATATATATTTTTAAAACTTTATTGCTAAAAAAAGAATTTTTTTATAACTATCTTTGATTTATGTATACAGTCATCGAGAAGTAAAATACGAGAGCAAACAACAAGAACATCATCTATTATGTTATCACTTATAAAAATAAAAATTACTATACAAAAATTAGTTCTAAAAAATAAAATGTAGTTCTTTTCACATGTTCATATGACATATAAACAGTTTAACGTGGAATATACGTGCAAAGCACATCTGGTTAGATGATAAGAAAAATACACAACAAGTATCGTTTATAAGGCAATATTACTGAGATACGACTAATGACATGATTGAAGCTCATCAAATTAAAATAAATATATGCGTTATTGCATTTAAATCATAAAAAATTTCATTGACCATCTTCATAGACTCGCGTGAATAAAAGATATATATGACGATATACATTCAACATTCATAAAAAAATCTGCAATATTATTTTGTGCAAAACTTATTATTCAAATCTTCAGTTAAATAAGCAATACTATTTACTATAACATCTATTTTCAGAATTGGTAATCACGTGCAATGCACGTGTCGAAAATCTAGTGTGAGTATATATATATACTACATCTTTGTTGGGTGTAAGATACACGAGTAATTATAAACTCATTGATAATAATCTCATACAATGACCTAAACATATCAATATTCTATTACACTTAATTTTCGTATGACTATATTTTGAAGAACAAACCATAGGGGCACAAATTAAATATCAGTATAGGAGACTATTTGTGAAAATTTTTAAAAAATTACATTTAATCGAAATAAGGAAATTGGTCAAACTATAACTTAAACACTAAACTGAAATGATAAAATCCTACAATTTACAAAACTTTCTTCCTCTCTCAACAAATATCTTTAGTTGAACAACAATGAAAACGAATCTCTCTATGAATTCTCGAAAGTCTTCTGTTGATGTTAACACCGCTCAAATTTCATTAAACCATGGAGAACACTTTGGTAACTATGCTTTTATTGTTTGTTTTAATTTGTGAAAGATTTAGCTTGTACACATTATTTATATAAAAAAATTTAAAACTTTATTGCTTAAAAGGAATTCTTTTCTCGGTTAACATTGGGCATTCAAATAACTATCTTTGATTTATGTATACAGTCATCCAGGAGTAAAATATGAGAGCAAACAACAAGAACGTCATCTATTATATTATCGCTTTTAATAATAAAAATTATTATACAAAAATTAGTTCTAAAAAATAAAATCTAGTTGTTCTCTTCACATGTTCATATGACATCGAAACAGTTTAACGTGGAATACTCATGCAAAACACTTCTGGTTAGATGATAAGAAAAATACAAAACAAATATCGTCTATAAGGAAATATTACTAAGATACTAATAATTACATGATTGAACCTCATCAAACTGAAATAAATATATGCATTATTTCATTTAACTCACAAAATTTTTGACTGGCCATCTTCATACACTCGCGTGAATAAGAGATATATATGACGATCTACATTGAACATTCATAAAAGATCTGCAATATTTTTGTGCAAAATTTATTATTTAAATCTTCAGTCAAATAAGCAATACTATTTACTAAAACATATATTTCTGAATTAGCAAGTTGCACGTGTTGAAAAATTAGTAAATTTCCATATGACTATATTTTTTAAGAACAAATCGAAGTACAAATTACATATCAGTATAGGAAACGATTTGTTAATACTTTAAAAAAATTATATTTAGAAAATCTAAATGAGAAATTTGGTCAAACTGTAACTTAAACACTTAACTTAAATGATAAAATCCTACAATTTATAAAACTTTCTTCCTCTCTCAACAAATATCTTTAATGAAACAACAATGAGAACGAATTTTCTCTCTATGAATTTTCGAAAGTCTTCTAATGATGTTAACACCGCTCAAATTTTATTAAATCATGGAGAAAACTTTAGTATCTATTCCTTCATTGTTTGTTTTAATTTATGAAAGATTTAGCTTTTATACATTATTTATATAAAAAAAATTAAAACTTTATTGCTAAAAAAGAACTTTTTTCTCGGTTAACCATGGGCACTAAAATAACTGTCTTTGATTTATTTATACAATCATCGAGAAGTAAAATATGAGAGCAAACAACAAGAACATCATCTATGATGTTATCACTTATAAAAATAAAAATTATTAAACAAAAATTAGTTCTAAAAAATAAAATGTAATTGTTCTCTTCACATGTTATATGACATCGAAACAGTTTAACGTGAAATACACGTGCAAAAAACTTTTAGTTAGATGATAAGAAAAATACAAAACAAATATCGTTTATAAGATAATATTACTAAGATACGACTTATTATCTGATTGAACCTCATTAAATTGAAATAGATATATGCATTATTGCATTTAAGTCATAAAATTTTTCATTGACCATCTTCATAGACTCGTGTGAATAAGAGATATATATGACGATCTACACTGAACATTCATAATAGAATCTGCAATATTATTTTGTACAAAATTTATTATTCAAATGTTCAGTTAAATATGCAATACTATTCACCATAACACATATTTTTTAATTAGCAATTACGTGCAATGCACGTGTCGAAAAATTAGTGTGTGTATGTGTGTGTATATTTATATGAACTATATCTTTGTTGGGTGCAATATACACGGTTAATCATAAACTCATTGATAATAATCTCATGCAATAATATAAACCTATCAATGTTCTATCACACTTAATTTTCCTATGATTGTATTTTTGAAAAACAAATCGTAGGGGCACAAATTAAATATCAGTATAAGAGACGATTTGTGAAATCTTTAAAAAATTTACATTTAGAAAATCTAAATAAGAAATTTGGTCAAACTATAAGTTAAACAATAAACTCAAATGATAAAATCCTACAATTTACAAAACTTTCTTCATCTCTCAACAAATATCTTTAGTTGAATAACATTGAAAACGAATTTTCTCTTTATGAGTTCTCAAAAGTCTTCTACTGATGTTAACACCGCTCAAATTTCATTAAATTATCGAGAAAATTTTGGTATCTATGCCTTTATTGCCTGTATTAATTTGTGAAAGATTTAGCTTGTATACATTATTCATATACAAAAAATTTAAACTTTATTTCTAAGAAGGAATTTAACTATGGACACTCAAATAACTATCTTTTATTTATGTATACAGTCATAGAGAAGTAAAATAAGAGAGCAAACAACAAGAACGTCATCTATTACGTTATCACTTATAAAAATAAAAATTACTATACAAAAATTACTTCTATAGTATAAAATAAGTTGTTCTCTTCACATGTTAATATGACATCGAAACAGTTTAACGTGGAATAAACGTGCAAAGCACTTCTGGTTAGATGATAAGAAAATACAAAATAAATATCATCTATAAAGTAATATTACTGAGATATGACTAATTAAATGATTGAACCTTATCAAATTGAAATAAATATATGCATTATTGTATTTAACTCATAAAATTTCTCATTGACCATCTTCAAAGACTCGCGTGAATAATATATATATATATATATATATATATATGACGATCTACATTGAACATTCATAAAATAATTTTCAATACTATTTTGTGCAAAACTTATTATTTAAATCTTCAGTTAAATAAGCAATATTTTTTAATATAACATATATTTTCTGAATAAAGAATCACGTGCAACACACGTGTCGAAAAATTAGTGTGTGTATATATATATATATATATATATATATATATATATATATATATGAACTACATCTTTTTTAGGTGAAAGATACACGAATAATTACAAACTCATTAATAATAATCTCATGCAATAAACTAAACATATCAGTATTCTATTACACTTAATTTTCATATGACTATATTTTTGAAGAACAAACCGTAGGGATACAAATTAATTATCATTATAGGAAACGATTTGTGAAAACTTTAAATAAATTACATTTAGAAAATCTAAATAAGAAATTTGGTGAAAGTGTAACTTAAACACTAAACTCAAATGATAAAATCCTACAATTTACAAAACTTTTTTCCTCTCTCAACAAATATCTTCAGTTGAACAACAATGAAAACGAATTTTCTCTCTATGAATACTCGAAAGTCTTCTAGTGATGTTAACACCGCTCAAATATCATTAAATCATGGAGAAAACTTTGGTATCCATGCCTTCATTGTTAGTTTTAATTTGTGAAAGATTTAGCTTGTATACATTATTTATATAAAAAAAAATAATTTTATTGCTATAAAGGAATTTTTTCTCCGTTAACTATGAACACTCCAATAACTATCTTTTATTTATGTATAAATTCGTCGAGAAGTAAAATATGAGAGCAAACAACAAGAACGTCATCTATTATATGTTATCACTTATAAAAATAAAAATTATCATACAAAAATTAGTTCTAAAAAATAAAAGGTAATTGCTCTCTTCACATGTTCATATGACATCGAAACAGTTTAACGTGGAATAAACGTGCATAGCACTTCTGGTTAGATGATAAGAAAAGTACAAAACAAATATCGTCTATAAGGTAATATTACTGAGATACGACTAATTATATGATTGAACCTCATCAAATTGAAATAAATATATGCATTCTTGCATTTAATTCATAATTTTTTTCATTCACCATCTTCATAGAATCGCGTGAATAAATGATATATATATATATATATATATATATATATATATGACGATCTACATTGAACATTGATAAAAGAATTTGCAATATTATTTTGTACAAAATTTATTATTTAAATCTTCAGTTAAATAAGCAATACTAAACTATAACATATATTTTCTGGATTGGCAATCACGTGCAACGCACGTGTAGTGTGTGTATATATATATATATATATATATATATATATATATATATATATATATATATATATATATGGTGCAATTAATATACCAACGATGAGCAGTAACAATTTGCATCATTCCCAAAAATTTAGAACTAAGAGATTCATTAATCTCTTCATCAATTACAACAGACTTACCTTTATTATTTAAAGAAGATGAAGAAATATCTTTATCATTTTCTAACTGAGAAATACGATGGTTATTAATTAACTGATTTTGTTTCAAAGATTTAATCTTTCTTTTAAGGTTTTCAACCTCATATTTTAAATTATCAAGAGACGTATCTCTAGTTTTTATAATATCTTGTCCTTTCTTTTCAAGTCGAGAAAATACTTCTTGCAAAGAATAAGGACTAGCATTGTAATTAAAATTTTCAAAAGCTTTATCTTCATTTTTTTTCGTTTTTTCAAAACCTTTTAAAGAAGATGATTTTGAAGAAGCCATTTCTAAAATCTTATTTCTAAGATTTTCATCAGAAACATCTTTTAAAAGTTCAATAACATTTTAAAATGGATTAGATATCCTATTCCGAATAAGAAAGATCTTCTTTCTCGATTATATGATGCTAATATATTTTCTAAATTTGATTTAAAATCAGGTTATTGGCAAATTCAGATTTTAAGGAACATACTTATCGAACTTCTTTTAATGTTCCATTTGGTCAATACGAATGGAATGTTATGCCTTTTGGTTTAAAGAATGCTCCTTCTGAATTTCAAAAAATTATGAATGATATTTTTAATCCTTATATGGATTTCATAATTTTTTATATTGATGATGATGAGTCAACAATTGGATTTTAGTCCAGGATCTCTGGTTCGAAAACATATTCAAAAAGAATTTTATAATAAAAAATGGAACCAGTTTAGAACTTGGTTTTTTGAGACATATAGTCAAGACGATTTAAATAATATTTCTCAAGAATTTTATGAAACTTGTGCTTTGCATAACAAATTATTTATTTTGTTCCTTGGTTTATAACTACTTATTTACCTTTATATATTAAAGTTATAGAAAGAACTTTTAAAGCAAATGATGGCACTATAACTAAGGCCATTTATCCTCCTCAAGCTCCGTTTATTTTGCCTAATAATACTGGGCTAACTTTTTCAGCTTTTCAAAAGTTTATTCAAACAGATGTAGCCCAGATTACTATCAATGAGATTAATAACCTTATTTCTCAAAATAATTATTTGAGTTTATATGTTAAAGTTCTTGGAGAACATATTAGTTCTTTAGATAAAAAATTAGATGAGTTAATTATTTTGGTAAAGGAATTTCAAAAGGGTCCAAAAGAAGATAAAGCTTCTACTTCAAAAACTCCTTTAAGTGTTCCTACTCATATTCAGCGTCCTATTGATACTGCTGATTTTAAAGTTAAATCTTTTAATGATTTAGAAAATCTTATTGATAAAAAATTATCGGGTTTAAGTTCAAAACCCATTACAAATGAATTTTCTGAGTCAAATATTGCTAAAATTGAAAATCAACTTCTTGGTATTCAAGTTCCGAATATGGATGTTTCGGAAGTAAATGCCCGAAGATTTAAAGCTGGTTATAATAACAAGCAGAGGATTATAGGAAAAGGGGGTTATGCAACTCTCCCTACAATGATGACTTATTATTATCCTCTTCCTACTCCTCAAGATGTGTTAACTGAAGAAAGAGATTAGAATCAAACAAACACATCTTACAGTGGAAATGAGGTATATGAATGGAATTTTGATGCCTTAACCGAAAGACAGGTTTCCATTGTGGTACATCGGATGTTGATGTACTCATCAATATGTCGTCATACAAATCAGAATACTGATCATGCTATATGTAAAATGATTATAGCAGGATTTACAGGTCAACTAAGAGGATGGTGGGATAATTTCTTATCAACAGAGGAAAAGTATGCAATAACAACTGCATATAAAGAAGAATCTAAAAGAGAAATAGTTACTAGTGAAGATGGAAAACCAGTAGAAAAGATTACAACTCAGAGAGTTGAAGATGCAGTTTATACACTTGTTCTAACTATTTTAGAACATTTTAATGGAAGATTTTCCAATCAAAATGAGACCATTCGAACTTTATTAAATGGTTTGAAATGTAACCATTTGGGATATTTCCGATGGTATAAGGATACTTTCATGAGTAGAGTAATGGATCTACCTGAAAGTAAATCAAGTTATTGGAAAAATAGATTTATTGATGGTCTTCCTTCATTATTTTCTGAAAGAATTAAGAAAGTTCTGAGAGGAGATCAGCCAGAAATTCCTTATGATAGATTAACTTATGGAAAGTTAATAGGGATTTGTACTCAAGAAGGATTAAATCTTTGTAATGAGCTTAAGTTGGCTCAACAGATTAAAAGAACTCAAATGTCTGAAAAATCTCAATTGGGAGATTTTTGTACACAATTTGGAATCGAGGGACCGTCTAGTTCTAAACCAAAGACAGGTCAAACTGAAGAAAGACATTCGAGAAAGCATAAACGACGTCATCGTTCAAAACGATACAAGGAAAAGAAAGATGAAAAGAAAGCTCATAGGAAGGCAACAAGGTTTGCTAGAAGTTTCTCTAAAAGAGATTTGAAAAATATTAAATGTTACAAGTATGGACGTTTCGGTCATCTTGCAGCAAATTGTAAGGCAGATAAGTTCAAAGCCTTGGAGTTGGATGAATCGACTCAAGATAAACTTTATGAGTTATTATATGAATCAGATTCAGATTCAAATTCTTCTGGTTATTCTTCAGGTTATAGTACTGATGGTAATGTCGATACTAATTAAAAATGTCTCAGATAACCCTTTAAGAGTTAAAGGTTTAAAAGCAATTTAAACCATACCAACATGCATCCAGTACCATATCAGGATCTGAAAGGCTGGCGGTAGTCCGCACGGCCATCTAGATCTAGATTTGCACATGACCAAGTTATACTTGAAACGTATTATAGTTTTGTTAAATTTTTATCCTAAGCTTCGGCTGTATGGTAAACTTTTACTCAAGCATGGAGCCTGTCTTAATAATATACATATCAATGTATAGCAGTTCTAACATGGGTTTCAGGCTGCCCCTTTCTTCAACAATTAACGGGGACTTACAATACCAGATGCTCGCTACCATTAATAGTGTATTATCAGACTGTACCACCATCTCGAAACCAAGTCAAAACTTGTGATAAAATATTTAAGAACTATAATAAGAATTCATTATAACTTGATTAGATCCAGATATTAAACAAGAACATCATACAGAAATTATGTAGCTAGCATAGATATGAAAGTTATCTTAGCCGGCCATAAAGGCGGCAATAATAAAAGAAGATAATATAAAATTATCTTAAAAGAAAATACCTTTAAACAAATCTTCAAACCCAAACGCTTCTTTATTGATTCAAACAAGAGAGTTTTTACAAGAGAGAGAGGGGAGAGCAAACTAGAGAGAGAGAAAAATGAAACTTAAAAACTTGCTCCTAAACCACTGAAGGAGGCTTCTTATATAGAACAATAAAAAGTAAAATGGGTCCCTTATGTGGGCCCTAAATAGTGTTTTAAACAATACTTTTAAACAGTAAGATACTGTTTTTGATAAGAATAATTAAATCTTATCCTTTCCTTTCAAAGTCTTCATTATTGTATCATCTTGTTCTTTAATCGATGCTAGGAAATCTTCCACCTTCTGCAATTGTCTTTCTGTCAATTCAATATCTTGTTCGACAGACTGTGCATCAGCAGCATCACTATGTCCACTTTTCATTGAAGTGTCTGATTTATCAAATTCAGAAATGTTTTGTAATAAATTCTTTTTAATTTCTTCCAAATAGTCATTTATCATTTCTTCTTTATTTCCATCTTGAATGGAAATCCTCCGAGCAATATGCTTGATTGAACTCCCAGTAGAGATTCCCTTTTGAGGAGAGTTCTGATATGCCTTAATGGTATTGATGATTTGATCCAATAACTCTTGTCCATATAATTGTCCAGTTGCTGGGTCTTGTCTATTTAATTTTTCCCAAAAATTAGTAAAATATTTGCGATATAAACAAGGAATGTTTTCGTTTAGGGTATAACCCACTTCTGGAATCCATTTATGTATCCAAGGAATAGAAAACTCAATAAAGAAATACATTTGATCAATTTTGTCAATATTCGAGATATGATCTTGCAAAAATAGATCAGTTAAAAATGGGGAAACTTTTACCCATTGCTTATATAAAGTATTGAATTTATAAGGTAAAATCTTTACCGTAGGGCCATGAATAGACCACCAATTTATAAACCAATTAGGTAAATTTTTCGTAAAAACTTGAGCACAAACTTTTAAAAACCAAGTATGTTTAAGTTTATCATTATTATAATAAAATATTTTATGAAATGCCTGGATATAATCCCAGTAAGTAAAACTCATGTTTATTTTATTAACTGAATCCTGTCTCTCCTGCATTGTGGAGATTCCCCAGTCTTCTGCAGATATAATCTGCTTAATAGTAATTTTGGAGAAGTTATAAACATTCTTATCATAATCAGAAATGAAATGCTGAAATTCAGCACTGCCTGTATGACTTAGAATAGATTCATAGTAAGTGCGAGTCTTATATGATTCGCCAGGGAAATATAATCCCTTTGTCAAATTAAATACCTTTGGAGTATCTTCCAAGGTTCATTACTTCTCTGAATATCAGAATTTTCTAAAAGAAATATAATTTCTTTTGTTGCCGTTTCTTCGGAAACTCTGACAAGATCAGCTTCTTTAGTTAAAGAGGCGTAGGTATTACCTTGCTCTTTTTTCTGCAGATATGCCTGAATTTGTTCATATAATGAACTATCTTTAGGAATATCCTTAAGATTTATAGAAGATGAAGCCGATGAAGAAGCTTCGCCAATCTTTGAATTAATCAAAGTTTTACTTCCTAACTGTATAACAGGAAAGGAAGATTCGTATGACGACCTTGCAGATTGCTGTGAAGAGGATGATCTTCCCCTTCCTCGATGATTTTTACCCCCACGACCACGAACATGTGACCATGGTGGAGGATCAGTACCTCCCATACTGCAAAATTTTGTGTAACAATTTAATTAGTACAAATCAGAAAAATATCCTGAAGTATCAAGTTCCCATTCATTATTAGCAAGAGATAATTCAGAAAATGGGGAACCATTTATAAAAAAGTCTAGAACTAAATCATCGATAATTATATCGAGGATTTTTTCTTTTAAGTCTGCATTAAAAGGTAAAACCCTTAAAATTATAATAAGGACTTCATCACCATCACATATCGTTAAGATCTGTTGATTTATCAACATTGAAATCCATTTCTGACTGAGTTGGATCTAAATCTGACAACTTATCTGTTGCTTGAACAATATTAGTTTTAGGGTCTATTCTTACCCTTTCAACTATTCCTTCACTCATCGTATCACTTAGAGTGTGAAGAGACAAAGGTCTTCTTCTTGCTGAGCCGTAACTAGGACCTTCATAACTTACTGGAGAAATATGTTGAATTTCTGGTAACCTTCTATAACCAGAAAAGGATCTCCTATTATAAATCGGAGAAGAATTATCATGAAACTCAATGTAAACTTTACCATCAGGATTTTGAGTAATATGAGAATAATCACTTTTAGTGACTTCTTCAGCAACCTGTCTTTGAGATACAGCATCATTTAAAATCCATTTATCAGGAAAATTAATTTCATCCCATTTAATAGGTCTTCTAGTCGTAATTTTAGACTTAGAAAAATTAGTTTCAACAAGAATAGTCTCGTTTACCGATTCATATAATTTACAACGAGGATTCAAAGTAGTTAATAACTTGAAATAAATCCTGTAAGATAAACATATAAGTTCAGATCCAGGAACATAATTATACCATGAGTTTTAACATTTAATGTTAAAGCATCAAGAATATTCTTATCAGATAAAGATAATTGCAAATTAGGTTGCGTATTAAAATAAACTGGTCCATATGCAACCGTAGATTCAATAGAACCCATCAAAGATTGTCTAAAATCTAAATTTCTAGCATCTCTTAGAGCTGCTAAAAATGTCTCAGGTAACCCTTTAAGAGTTAAAGGTTTAAAAGCAATTTGAACCATACCAACATGCATCCAGTTATATCTAGATTTATAAGTCTCAATATCTCTTTTATTTAATAATTGAACAACCTGTTCATCAGAATTAAGAGATAAAGATTGCTCAGTTGTTTTCATAACCTGCTTAGAAGACAGTTTATCAAACCATCCATAATCATAAATTAATTTAGTATCTATTTTAGGAATAGTCCATTTGTTTAACAAATCAAGGTTTTGAGGTATATTTACCTCTTCTAATCTAGTACTTTTAATATTATTATCTTCAAAATTCATAAGAATATATATATATATATATATATATATATATATATATATATATATATATATATATATATATATATATATAAACTACATCTTTGTTGTGCAAGATACATGGGTAATTATAAACTCATTTATAATAATTTCATGCAATAACCTAAACATATCAATATTCTATTACATTCAATTTCCGTATGACTATTTTTGAAGAACAAATCGTAGGGCACAAATTAAATATCAGTATAGGAGACGATTTGTAAAATCTTTAAAAAAATTATATTTAGAAAATCTAAATAAGAAATTTGGTTAAACTATAAGTTAAACACTAATCTCAAATGATAAAAACCTACAATTTACAAAATTTTCTTCCTCTCTCAACAAATATCTTTAGTTGAACAACAATGACAACGAATTTTCTCTTTATGAATTCTAGAAAGTCTGATGTTAACACCGCTCAAATTTCATTAAGTCATGGAAAAATATTTTGTATCTATGCCTTCATTGTTTGTTTTAATTTATGAAAAATTTAGCTTGTATGCATTATTTATATAAAAAAAATTAAAACTTTATTGTTAAAAAGGAATTTTTTTCTCGATTAAGTATGGACACTCAAATAACTATCTTTGATTTATGTACACAGTCATTGAGAAGTAAAATATGAGAACAAACAATAAGAACGTCATCTATAATGTTATCACTTATAAAAATAAAAATTATTATACAAAAATTAGTTCTATAATATAAAATATAATTGTTCTCTTGTAATGACCCGCTAGGTCGTTTTGAGCACTAGGATTATTTTGACTCTCCCAATAAAATTTTAAGTAAAATTTTTAAACTATTCGATAACTACGATAATCTGGTTAATGAAAATTTTATTAAATAATTAATATAATTAATAGTCGATGGGCCAAGTTCATGACTTATTTAATTCTTTTTATCACCTGGCCCACATAATTAGAATAAGTTAGAGGGGTTTAATATTTTTTTTAAATCGAATAAGTAGAAAGAAAATAAGGGCACATAACTTATTAGCGAAGACGTGGGCTGCTCGATCAGATTTGCAGGTGAGTTGTTGAAAACTTTTCAAGGTGTTGTAGGTTTAATTGCTAAGTTCAAAAAAATAAAATACTATTATATATATTAAAGTGTTAAGGATTTGGAAATTTGCTTACTTTGGCAGTGAATGTGGCATAGTATTGTTATTATATTATTAAATGGAGAAAAGGAATTGATATTAAGGGGTCAAGATTGAGTTGAATTATCTCTATTGTGTTCTTTAATTATGTTGGGGTAACGAAGTGAAATTTTTCTTTAGGAAATGAATATTTAATTAGATTGGGTGATTTCCTGAAATTTGAGGCAGTAGGCTATTGCTAATGTTGGTCAATCATAATTGTTATGTGACTTAGGTTTAAAAAGAAAAGGGAAATAAAAAGGGTATCAAGGTTTTGGATTTCTCTCTCGTCATTGCACTGTAGCGTAAGTTTTCTCTTGGAATATGAGACGATTTTGTTGACTTGTTGTGTTTATGTGATTAAGTTAGATTTATAAATTTGTGTTGGTAAGAGTTTGGCTGAGGAATAAATAATATAAATAAAATTAAAGGAACTAAAGTATAGTAGTTGTGGAAGTTTAGAGTTTTTGTTAATTTTCGCTTAGTTTTTGTTGCTATTCTTGTCCCTCGCTTTTAATTAGTAAGTCTAGTTTATATGAACACTATTAGGGTATGTTATTTAGTGTATTAAGATTTAACTCTAGGCTTAAAATTTAGGAATATGAGACTTGATATATTAGACGACATCAAAATTTATGAATTTAATTATATACCATGGATGTTAGTTTTGGTATCATTACGTTGAATGAGTTTTGGGGTTCGGAATAGAGGTATAACTCTATTGATATCTATAGATTTGTTTGCTTACGAATAATGTATATGTGATAGATGGTGAACGTCTTGAAGCTTTACAAAAGGAAAAGGCAAAATCTTGAGGATTTATGGCACATGATCAACATTCGAGGTATGTTAAGATTTTTAGACTTGTTGAAGGACATTTTCCTAATTAAAGATTAAAAAAAATGAAATCAACAAAGGGGTAAGGGCGAAAGATAGGGGTCTCGTATCAATGGTGTGACGGGCATTGATACCAGTACCAGTGTTATAAAAGGGAAAGTTACTACTATGGAAATGTGGATTGTAATTTGAGAATGCCAAAGCATATGGGCATTAGCTGATATATTATTGACTTGAAATCCTTGTATAATTGTGTTTTCTTTATTACACCCGTATAGTTGTGAAAATTGAGGTGGTTATGTATTACGTTGATATTGACTGATTGAGGTGCATCATCATCCCCTTATTTGAAATAATATTGTGCACATGCATTGACATGAGATTGAGTATAAGTTGGGCACGTGGAGATCGTCCGTGCTGGGGATGGTGAGATGTAAAGATTATAATTTGGGCACGTGGAGATCGTCCGTGCGGAATTTGTTTGATTTTATGATAGTGCGTTGAGATCGTCCGCCATGGGTCATGAACTCTCGATGTTTTTTCGAGGAGTATCATGTATATACGGTTGAGAGAGTACTGGATATTCTGATGCATATCATTCATGGTATCATATTGCATTGCATCTCATGACATCCTTCATCCTTGATGATTATGTGTTTCATTTGGTGGTTGGAAGTTACTTGATGGTTGATTACCTCTATTTGATGAAACTTGACTGGTAAGTGTAATATAAACTTGTATAATTAAAGAATTGATTTTTCTTACATAAACTTCCGTCACTACTTCTTCGTTGTCGGTCAATGAGATATACTGGGTACACGTGGTTTCGTACTCATACTACACTTGCTGCACTCTTTTGTGGTGCAGATTGGATTTCAAATTCGGGCACGTTCTTGGAGCTGGAATATGAGTTTGGATTACTTGGAGTTGTGGTACGCTGCTTGGGATATTTTGCGGCCCACACCTTCAATCTACCTCTATTTATTAGGTTATTTTGGTATTCTGATAGGATATTGTTATGTGTAGATTTTCATAGGACTTGTATCCTATTGTAGAAGCTCTTGTACTTATGACACTAAATCTTAGGGTGGTATCTATTTTCCGCATTTATTTTTAATACTCAGTATGTTAGATATTAGTTTGATACTTACCTTTTCACGTTTAAGTTGAATTGGTGAAATTTATTGGGTTGGCTTACCTATCGGTTGGGAATATAGGTGCCATCACGATTCGTGATTTTGGGTCGTGACATCTCTTCACATGTTCATATGACATCGAAACAGTTTAACATGAAATACACGTGCAAAGCACTTTTGGTTAGATGATAAGAAAATACAAAACAAATATCGTCTATAAGGTAATATTACTAAGATATGACTAATTACATGATTGAACCTCATCAAATTGAAATAAATATGTGCATTATTGCATTTAACTCATAAAATTTTTCATTGACCATCTTAATTGACTCGCGTGAATATGAGATATATATGACGATCCACATTGAGCATTTATAAAAAAATCTGCAATATTATTTTGTGCAAAACTTATTATTCAAATCTTTAGTTAAATAAGCAATACTATTTACTATAACATATATTTTCTGGATTAGCAATCACGTGCAATGCACGTGTTGAATAATCAGTGTATATATATATATATATATATATATATATATATATATATATATATATATAAACTAAATCTTTGTTGGGTGCAAGATACATGGGTAATAAACTCATTGATAATAATCTCATGCAATAACCTAAACATATCTATATTCTATTATACTCAATTTCCGTATGACTATATTTTTTAAGAACAAATCGTAGGGGCACAAATTAAATATCAGTATAAGAGACGATTTGTGAAATCTTTAAAAAATTTACATTTAGAAAATCTAAATAAGAAATTTGGTCAAACTATAAGTTAAACAATAAACTCAAATGATAAAATCCTACAATTTACAAAACTTTCTTCCTCTCTCAACAAATATCTTTAGTTGAATAACATTGAAAACGATTTTTCTCTTTATGAGTTCTCAAAAGTCTTCTACTGATGTTAACACCGCTCAAATTTCATTAAATTATCGAGAAAATTTTGGTATCTATGCCTTTATTGCCTGTATTAATTTGTGAAAGGTTTAGCTTGTATACATTTATTCATATAAAAAAAAATTAAACTTTATTGCTAAAAAGGAATTTTTTTCTCGGTTAACTACGAAAACTCAAATAACTAACTTTGATTTATGTATACAGTCATTGAGAAGTAAAATATGAGAGCAAACAATAAGAACGTCATTTATTATGTTATCACTTATAAAAATAAAAACTATTATACAAAAATTAGTTCTAAAAAATAAAATGTAGTTGTTCCTTCACATTTTCATATGACATTGAAACAGTTTAACGTGGAATATACGTGCAAAGCGCTTCTGATTAGTTGATAAGAAAAATACAAAATAAATATCGTGTATAAGGTAATATTACTGAGATACGACTAATTACATGATTGAACCTCATCAAATTAAAATAAATATATGTATTATTGCATTTAACTCATAAATATTTACATTGACTCGCGTAAATATGAGATATATATGACGATCTCCATTGAACATTCATAAAATATACAAAATTTATTATTTAAATTTTCAGTTAAATAAGCAATACTATTCACTATAGCATATATTTTCTGAAGTAGCAATCCCGTGCAATGCACGTGTCAAAATATTTAATGGATATATATGAACTAAACTTTGTTGGGTGCAAGATAAACATGTGATTATAAACTCATTGATGATAATTTCATTCAATAATCTAAACATATCAGTATTCTATTACACTTAATTTTCATATGACTATATTTTTTATGAAAAAATTGTTGGGGCACAAATTAAATATCAGTATAGGAAACTAATTGCGAAAACTTTTAAAAAGTTGATATTTAGAAAATCTAAATAAATAATTTGGTCAAATTATGACTTAAACAATAAACTCAGATGATAACATCCTACAATTTAAAAAACTATCTTCCTCTCTCAACATATCTTTACTTGAACAACAATTAATGAAAATAAATTTTCTCTCTATGAATTCTTGAAAGTCTTCTACTTATGTTAAGAGCGCTCAAATTTCATTAAATCATGGAGAAAACTTTGGTATCTATGCCTTCATTGTTTGTTTTAATTTGTGAAAGATTTAGCTTGTATACATTATTTATATATACAAAAATAAGCTTCACTGCTAATAATGAATTTTTTTCTCGGTTAACTATGGACACTCAAATAACAATCTTTGATTTATGTATACGGTCATCAAGAAGTAAAATATGAGAGCAAACAACAAAAAGTCATCTATTATGTTATCACTAATAAAAAAAATTATTATACAAAAATTAATTCTAAAAAATAAAATGTAGTTGTTCTCTTCTCATGTTCATATGACATCGAAACACTTTAACGTGATATACATAAAGCACTTCTGGTTAGATGATAAGAAAAATACAAAACAAATATCGTCTATTAGGTAATATTACTAAGATACGACTAATTATATGATTGAACCTCATTAAATTGAAATAAATATATGCATTATTGCATTTAACTCATAAAGCTTTTCATAGACTCGTGTGAATTAAGAGATATATATGATGATCCACATTGAACATTTATAAAAGAATCTGCAATATTATTTTGTGCAAAACTTATTATTCAAATCTTTAGTTAAATAAACAATTCTATTTACTATAACATATATATTTTGAATTAGCAATCACGTGAAACACACGTGTTGAAATATATATATATATATATATATATATATATATATATATATATATATATATGAAGTACATCTTTGTTTGGTGCAAGATAAACAAGTGATTACAATTGATAATAATCTCATGTAATAATCTAAAACATATCAATATTCTATTACACTTAATTTCCGTATGACTTTATTTTTTAAGAACAAACAATAGAGGCACAAATCAAATATCAGTATAGGAGACAATTTGTGAAAACTTTTAAAATTTTACATTTAGAAAATCTAAATAAGAAATTTGGTCAAACTATAACTTAAACACTAAACTCAAATGATAAAATCCTACAATTTACAAATTTTTCTTTCTCTCTCAATAAATATCTTTAGTTGAACAACAACGAAAATATATTTTCTTTCTATGAATTCTCGATAGTTTTCTGCTGTTTTAACCCCGCTCAAATTTCATTAAATTATGGAGAAAATTTTGATATCTATGCCTTCATTGTTTGTGTTTAATTTGTGAAATATTTAGCTTGTGTACATTATTTATATAATTTTTTAAACAACTTTATTGCTAAAAAAGGAAATTTTTCTCGGTTAACTATGGACAATAAATAATTATCTTTGATTTATGTATACAGTCATCGAGAAGTAAAATATAAGAGCAAATAACAAGAACATCATCTATTATGTTATCACTTATACGAATAAAAATTATATACAAAAATTAGTTCTAAAAAATAAAATGTAGTTGTTCTCTTCACATATTCATATGACATCTAAACAATTTAACTCGGAATACAGGTCCAAAACTAATTACATGGTTTAACCTCATCAAATTGAAATAAATATATGTATTAATATTGCATTAACTAATAAAATTTTTCATTGACCATATTCACATACTGGCGTGAATAAGAGATATATATGACGTATGTATTGAATATTCATAAAAGAATCAGCAATATTATTTTGCACAAAACTTATTATTCAAATTTTCAGTTAAATAAGCAATATTATTTACTATAACATATAATTTATGAATTGGTGATCACGTGCAACGCAGGAGTCGAAAAACTTGTGTGCGCGCTTACGCACGCACACACAGACATGTAAGTATCACTACTTGACAATAACAACAAAAGAAAAAAAGACTTTTTAATAAAACAATAACTAATAACCCTATTAAAACAGGTTGTGATATACTATTTTTTTAAAAAAAATATTGATACAATTTCAGAATTGACCATTCTAGTAAAATATTTTGTTTTACACAAAATGTCACATTGCTTTCTTTTTAAAAAAAAATTGCAAAAATAATCAATTTTATCTAACAACTAAATTACTAACCAAAATGTAACCAATTTTATATTTTTGTTTCAATAACCATTTTTATGTGTTTATTTAAGAGGGAAAAACAGAATTTATATAATTATCAGATTTATATTTTTTACAAAAATGGCCAATTTTATATTTTTTGCGAAAATAATCAATTTTCTTCTCTCTTTCTTTTTTTTTTAAAATAAAAAACTGCCATAATTAATTAAAGGGCTTTGGATTTTCTTTTCTTTTAGCAAAAACATATAGATATGTATCAATTTCATCATGATAAAGATAAACTTAAGACCTACTTTACTAATAGAACACAAATGTATAATAATAACAAAATACAATCATTTCAAGTATCACAACATATTTAACTAATTCAAATAGATTAAACATAATAATAAATCAGAATATAAATAACAAGCTTCATTATTTTTAAAAGTTACATTGCAAAATATAGAAAGGAATATACCTAAAGAGATGAGAATAAAATAATGATGGAAACAAAGATAATTGAAGTCATAAACTCACACCAAGATGAAATACTTCTTTTCTCTTTTTAGAAGAAAACTTTTTACTCTCTATTCTTGTGATTTTTCTTGTTCTAATTTTTCTCTCTTCTCTTCTTTTTTTCTTTGTCTTTGTGTGTCTCTTTTCCTGTTCTTCTTT
Source organism: Solanum sitiens (assembly GCA_016801875.1). Taxonomy (NCBI): domain Eukaryota; kingdom Viridiplantae; phylum Streptophyta; class Magnoliopsida; order Solanales; family Solanaceae; genus Solanum; species Solanum sitiens. The sequence goes on from JABWTJ010000798.1 coordinate 106,597, forward strand.
TTAAAAAAATTCTTCCTTTCCAAAATTTCTTTCTCTAAATCTTTTTTTTTTTATAAAAGAAGAGAAAGGTTTGTAGATATTGAAATTTTTTAGACTTGTACGAAGTATTGATAGGTCAGTAGAGGGGGCAAACCCTTATGAAATATGCGCTTCCTTCACAATAGACTTGAAATCTTTAAATTCAGACAAGTGTGCGAGTCGAATTCTTCAAATCCTTCAAGTATACAAGTTGAAGTCTAAGTTTGCATGTAGAGGTGATTAAATCAACCAAGTTGCAAGTCCAATGTCTTCAAATTTTATGAATTTACAAATTAAGGTCCTAAAACTTGTTACGAATTGAAGCATCAAAATCCACAAAATTCATAAGTCAAGTTTGAATGTGCAAACTTAAAAAAAAAAAAAAAAAAAAAAAAAAAAAAAAAAAAGTGGAACTTGCACTATATTCATTCTAATTGGCGGAATGACTTTGAATTACTAAAAGTTTGCAATTAAGAATTAAAGAGCAAATTCAAATCGGATATTGCAATAAAAAATGCATGATATAAGAACGAACTTCATTACTATAAAATTGTCTAAAACATCAATCAAATGCTAAAGAAATTTTTTTTTAAAAAAAAAGAGGAAAGTTCCTTGAATTATGCCCCATTTGTCATAAGCTAGTGGCTCATAATCTGTAATTGAAGACAAAATTGTGGATACAATGTGTCTATGATAGATGTCATGTGGTGGAATAAAATCCTCTCCTAGTTCAATTACAATTCCTTTTTGGCTAGGACAATGAAAAAGGACATGAATTTGAAATTGAGTGGGATTACAATTCAGTGTTAAACTACATTTTGAAATTAAATTGCACCATAAAATCCCTCTCCAAGTCTAACAACACTTTTTTGGCTATGCTAAAGTAATTGACGGAAATACTATCCTAGTCAAATTGGTTTTCCTATTGCTTTTTAACAACAATTTATTTGCCTCCTAGAAAGGAGAGTAGAATCAAGGGATCAAAAGAATTGTACCCGCTATCTTGATGAATAAAATCATGTTTCTTCGTATTTATTTGTATGGTTTATTTATTTTCCATATGTTTAAAGTTTGTTGCAAACAAATTGGCATGCCCAGTGGGACAAAATATGCCCTTCATCTCTTCTCTCTTAAATCAAATATGAAAATCTGAAGCTGCAAAGGTGGAAGAATGAGTACTTCAAGCCTCGTCTTTGAGTTTCATCAAGTCTACACTCGACAAGCCTTGAAGCAGGGGGCATCTGTAGACATTGAGATTTTGTGGGACTCTACAAGATGCGTTCAATTCGAGTTGGGACTCTACAAATTGTATTCAACTCAAATCAGGATTCTTGGAGGCTACTCAACACTAAACCCTAGTATATGCCTATATAAAGGGTACTAAATTATCTTAAAAGGTATCTCAAAAATTCCATAAAGAGATCAAGATATCGAATACTCCACAAATTGATGGATTATTCATATAGAGAGGTAAAATCTAAATCATCCTAATTCGAGAAATACGCCACTAACTAATGTCCCTCAAATCATGGATAAATCTTATGAGCGTAGAGTCAAGGTGTAAGACCCACAAAATGAATTAAGGTATCTAGAGCCTCACATGTGCCTATAAGCTTGTTAACATGTTAATTAAGTGTTTTAAAGCATGTATGATTGATTTAAAGTATTGGAAGTCAAACGTCCAAGATGTTCGAAAGTTAGCCCTTGAGATATGCATGGGTGACTTGAGTGTGCCTAGCATGTTTGGATGTGTTGCGAGTGTTTTTTGATGCTCAAACTGATGTGGAAGGTCCTTGACATGTTAATGTGTGTATTTACGTTAGAAACGTCCGGGTACGACTCCCCAATGGCCCCGTAAAAGGCCCTCAAGAAGGACCCAAAGTCTGCCTAGAAGTGGCAAACGACGGCCAGTAGGTGCACTTATGCCCCGTCGATGGGGAGGCGTCGTCCAACACTTAGCCTGGTGAAGTCTCAAGACAATGTACAAGCCTGAGACCCAAACGATGGCCAACAACACGGTCCGTCGTTGGACCTACTGGGCGTCGATGGCTGCCCGTCGTTTGAACCTGCAATTTGCAGGCTGCGCACTGTTTCATTACCCCACGTCCTAACCTGACCCTAGATGATTATTTTACCTATTTTTGGGTATATTAAGTTAGTTAAAAAGATCAACACCCCAACCCAAATCATATTTCAAAAATTAGATTTCCTTCTCCAAAATATCCTCTCTAGAAACCTCCATTGGAGATGAAGCTCAAGAACAACCATGGTGATGGATTCTCAAGGTTTCTTCATCAAGTTTTTGTGGTTTCTTCATCCAATAAGGTATGGTTAGCCTTCATCTCTAGATAACCTTTCATCTAGAGAGTTCCTCTTAATGTTTTCAAAGAGAAATCATGATCATTCTTTCTATCTTCCAATCTAGCCATGGGTTCTTTCTCAAAACATTTTCAAAAGCTTTCTCATGATGAATTGATGATAATGTATTGATTGTAAAGTGAATTTCAATCCAATTGCATGATGAACCCATGTTCCATCTAAATTCTCGATTTAGCCTATTTGTGGGCATTGTGATCTTGATTCTATGTTAAGTGAATTATGATTCTAGCATGTTGAATTGTCTATTTGCTACTATTTTGTATTCAAATTGATGGTGAATTATTAATGCGTGATCAATGTTGATCAAGGCTTGGAAGTTTGGTAAGGATGACCTATACTCCTATATCTTCTATAGTTTGGTGAAGTAGTGTACATGATATGGCCTTAATTCTATGATGATTGGATCATGATCTCATGTATGATTAGTTTACTTTAGCTACTGCCTATGATGTAATGTAATGGTGAATTGTGTGAAATTGATCCATGTGGATCAAGGTTTGAAGGTTTGAATGAGATTAGCCTATGATTCTTCTATCTTCTATAGATTGCTAATGTAGTGTATTCATTGTGATCTAGATTTTATGGAAATTGAAGTAGGAATTCGTTTAGGTTATTATATCTTTAGCTACTGCCCTGGATTGGTATTATTGATGAATTATGAGTATTGATCATTCATGATCAAAGCAAGGGAGATTTGGTAAGATTGTTATTCCTTTACTTTCTATAGTATTATTGATAGAATTGGCCTTGTATGGCATTGTGTGGTATGGTCCACTTGTGGTGACGGTGTTTACTTCTTGTAAATCTATATATGTGTTTATTGTGTCCTTGAAGGCAACTTGATGTTATATGAGTGTGTGGTTATGATGATAACACTATGTGAAACCTATGCCTAGTTTCTACTCTAGTTGTGATCTAGGTTGTATTGCTTATGTAACAAGCATGTGAATGACTGTATTAGGGTTGGCTTAGGTGTTGCCATGGATGAGTCATAATGGCTAATGACCCCTTACCTATGTACACCTATATGAATGTGTGATTAGCTAACGTTAGGATTCTTGAATACAAGTGTTATAGTTATATTGTCTCCTATGCTATTATTTGTTGTGTGGTCTATGCTTGAATGTGTATTGTGGTCCTAAGAGGGTGACTGCCTCAATGTGTTATTGATAGCCGTTAGGTGATCATGTTGACCAATGTACACACAGACTCACACTTCATGCATGCTTTCAAGTAGTATAGTTTCATGGTGTCTAATGAAAGGTTATTCTCATATGCACTTGTGTCTACTACTATGCATGTAAGGTATGTGTCTATGAAGTATTTTATGTATCCCTTAACTTGGAAGGACTTGATAGGTGTACTTTGTATGGGCAAGGGTATGGGACCTTTCTATGCATTGCACATGTGTGCCTTGATATGATAGTTCCTAGGTTTGGTTTTCTATGTACATGAATATAATGCATGAGTATGTCATGAATATGCATAGTGTCTAAATATATTTATATGAAAGAATTGCTCATGTAGTTACACATATACCCTTATGCATGAATAAAGTAAAGTATGAATATGTGTGGTCTAAAGGTGTTATGTGAAAGGTTTGCTCACATGTATGTACACACACACATTTACGATGATCTAGTCAATAGAGGGGCCTTGAAAGGTGTTCTCAAGAGTACCCTAAACTAGATGGTGCTTTACATATGCTATGTCAATGTGAAAGAACTTCTCACGTGATTTAGGTTGATGAACTCTCATCTATGAACTGAGCTAAGCATATGAGGGGTTAACTCTCCTAAGCCTATGTTTTATAAAGTAATAATAGTAATGGCTTTCAATAAAGGGAACTCAGCTTAGCACCGAGTGAACTTAAAGATGAGGGGTGTCCCTTCCCATTGTAGGAAGGTAGGTTCACCATAGTCCTCGCGAGGTGGTTAGCCTCATAGCCCAAAGGGCATAGAGTGATATTTCCATAAGTGGATAACTACAATGCCTCAATAGACATAAATAGGGTTTTCATATACACCTCCAAGATCCATAAACTATGTTTGCCCCATAGGATCTAGCAAGTGATATCACTTAGGTTGCTAACATGTGTTAATGTTCTACTTTGGCTAAGTAGAGCACCTTCCCTTGGTGTAAGGCTATACAACACCAAATTCAATGTAGCACCCATGGTCTTAGTGTCAGTTAAGGCTATAGTTTCACTACAGTAAAATGGACAATGAAAGTAAAGAAAAAAGACCCTAACTAAGATAACCTAAGGGAAGTTACTTAGTGTAGGTGAGGGTATGAGACTTTATCTATGCATTGCACAAGTAGCTCTTGAAGGGGGTTCTAGGAAGGTGTTCTAATGTATATGATTATATTTATGCTTATTTTGCATGACATTGTATTAGTGTCTACATGATGTGATGATATGCGTGGTATGAAGTTCTTATGTGACTATGTGATTAAGGTCCTACTTGATGTGTATGTAGTTGAATATAGTATTATGGTTGATGTATGAAATACATGTTAAGGCTTGTGTATCATGATAGGTTTACTAAGTATGTGTGAGGTTATGGGACTTCACATGTACATTACACTAGTAGACTTCGATTGGGGTTGTGAGTAAGGGTCTTATAGTGGCCTATGTGAAGTGAAGTTAACATACTGCAATGTGACTATAGCTTACTGTAATAGTGTTGGGTGACTTGACTTGAATGTGTCTTATGGTGTGCTATATTTCTATGATGGTATGTGTTGGCTTATGTAGGTTATATGTATGATTTTCTTGTGGCCTTAAGGTGATGCATTGCACCAAGTATCACTAGAGGGTTACTTGGGAATCTAAGAAGTTAAAAAAGAAAGCTTAATGTAAAATGAACTCACTGTAATTAAAAATGTGCTTACTGTAAAATGGTGATTTATATGCCTTAAATGCAATGTGTGGTTTTATGTGATGTTATGACTATTTTATATGCCTAAAATAAGTATGCAAATGACATGATGATTATTGTATCAAGTTTTATGAAGTTTTCACAAAAAGGCATAATGCATGGTTTCAAGTAAAACGTCCCTTTTAAATGCATGTTTTTGCATGGTTGTCATACTTAGTGCATTCTTGTACTAACACCATTTTTCTTTACCTTTTTACACAAAGTGAAGGTCAAGGATGCTTAAAGGAGGTCTCTATGGTGAAGGGCTTGATGTATGTTTTCCCAAGCTTAAGGATAGGAATCCTTAAGATTCAAGGATGTGAAATGTCAAGTTTATATTTAGAGTCGTGTAATAGTTTGCTTATGATTTATGTTATAAGGGTCGTGTCCCTAATGTACTTTAATAATGTTGAGTCTAAGATGGCAAAGAGACTTAGAGTCTAACTTTGGACTTATGATATTTTATATATAATGAAAGTGATGTTCTAGCATATGATGTGCTAAGAAAGTTTTAAATTTTCCGCTAATTTACCTATGAAAATGCGATGAATGATAACTATGGGATTGTATAAGAACTCCAAGGGTCAAGTACGTCATGTTACTTCTTGGGGGTGCTCCCCGGTCGTGACACAAGGGATCAACAGAATTGTATCCGCTATCTTGATAAATAAAATCATGTTTCTTCATATTTTATTTGTATGATTTATTTATTTTCCATATTTTTAAAATTTGTTGCAAACAGGGTTTAAATAGATTGAGAAAAATGAAATAATTTTGTTTTCTTAAAACTAAACACCAAATGCATGCTTAAGTCTTTTTCTTTCCAATGAAAATTTTCTTTTCTCAATAAACACTCTTGTTCTCCCCAATGAGCCACCCAAAAGAATCAATAAAAAATATTATTTTTCTTTTCTCTTTTTCTTTCTCTAAGAGAAGGCTATGGAAAACGACTTCATTGTCCTTTTAGAGGATTAAATTTTCTTTAATTCGTTAATTGAATAAAAGATAAAATGGTTATCTGATTTATTTTTTATAAAGAAAATAAGTCCATTAAGTAGGATACATCATATTTTAATCATTCAAAGAAAAAGAAAAAATTTGTCCATTGACACAAAATTTAAATATTCTAAAGTAAGAAATTACTAAACAAAGTTTAATAAATAAAAATAAAAATACATGAATAAGAAAAATAATCTTATTATATATATTATAGTAGTTAAATATGTCAAAAATTAAATGTTCACAATATGTCTCTCTTTGCTTGAAAACATAAAGAGTTTTCAACCTATTTCGAATTCCATTGAAAGCAATTTTAAAAAAGATGACCGTAGTTTGCTTTTGAGGTTGACTACATATCCTTGGTTAAAAGAAAATCAGGTTAATAGAGTTTGAAAAAATTTGATAGCCCAAACTATCAAACATTGTGGTAAAAAGACTTGTTTTTGTTTGCTTGTTACTATCTACTGTCTATAGTTACCTAAAAGAAAAGAGCAACAGAAATATGCTTCTTTACATTAAAGATGATACAAGATCCCTCATTTATGTGTTTTCTTAGGTGACTTGCTCTGTGCATTATCTTTGAGATTGATTCTTCATGTTTTAACTTGAGTTGGCGGTTGAAACTCAAAAATCAAGATCACAAAATAAAGAAATCGAATAGGATGTGTTTCTTTTTTGGTAAAAAAATATATGAGAAACTTGAACTAGGACGTATAATCCAAGAAAGAAAAGTAGAAATGAGCCGCATTGCCTTGAGAGTTTCAGATGAAATGTATTGTAATTCTGGGTTGATATATGAATAGGTGTATCACCCAATATATGAATATGATGTGTATGTCACATGAATGTTGGAGCGTTTGCCCAGGATATGCATATAGTGTATATTTCCCATGAATAGAGAATTGATGTGTTTTGCACGTGAATGAAGGACGGGTGCACATTACAAATGAAAGAAAGACTAGTGCGTATTGTACATGAATGAAATATAGATGCGTATTGTATTGAATAGACTAGTACTTATTGCACATGAATGAAATATCGATGCGTGTTGTATTGAATTTAGACTGGTGTGTCTTGCTCATGAAAGAAATACTGGTGCGTTTTGCATATGAATAAAAGTACGGATGCATATTGCACAGATTCAGGTCGATGTGTATTGCACATAAAAAAAAAGACTGGTGCATTTTGCACATAAATAAAGGATGGGTGCATATTTCACGGATTTCAGACTGATGCATATTGTACTTGAAAGAAAGACTGGTTCGTTTTGCACATGAAGAAAGGACGGATGCATATTGTATGGAATTCATGCTAATGCGTATTGCACCTGATCGAAAGATTAGTGCATATTGCATGGAATTTAGGTTGATGTGTATTGCACATGAATTAAAATTGGTGCGTATTGTCCGAAGCTCTCAAATTGTGAGGCAAGAATGTGAATAGCATGAGATGAAATAACAAACATGTGAAGATTTTGGAGAACTTATTTTTTTGATGTTTCACTTTTGACTTGTAGTCCTGCATTTTTTTTGTTTCTGTGCTGAGCAAAAGAAAGAGAAAATTGTTAGTTTAAAGTGGTGGTTGACTTGCGGCCTTAATGTTCTGATGATTTGACTATGCTCCCGATCGATTTCTCAAACTTTACTTCAAATCCTTGGTTGAACAACATTTTGAAGCTTCCTCTCTGCCAGTCTAGGATCTTACCTTCTTGATTCTACCAAATATCATGGTGCAATTGATTTCCGAAAGAACGAATTTTTCTTTTGAATTTTTTCTTTTCATGACTTAAGAGAATCTATCATGCTCCTTCACGAATTTTAAGTGAAGATTAAAGTGTTTTTAGTCCTTGCTCATGTCAACTCAGATACTCAACTTCACTTTGAGAAACCACAGTAAGTTTTACAATCTTTTGCATTGTTTTGTCAAGAGATTATATTTGTAACGACCTATTTGGTCGATTTGAATACTTGAGTTTTTTATTTCATAAAATACTTTCTGGTAGATTCTAAATGGGTAGTTTGGACTATTCGTAATTACAATTATGAAATTAGTGGGATAGTTTTAATAATTTATTTAGTTGGTGATGAAAGAAAAATAACATTAAAATTAATAGTGGGTCAATTTTATTACTTCTTATAATTAGTCTTTAAATAATTACTAGGTTAATAAATAATTTATAGAAGGAAAGAAAAGAGGAGAAGAAGAGAAAAGCGGCATGGAAAGCAAACACAATTGAAACAATTGTGCAATAGATAAATATTTCACAAATTCAATCTACTTTCATATGTTGGAATTATCAAATAGGTAGTATACATTATTTTTATATATTGTTGAAGGTGAAAGCTTAAAGGGTCATATGTTCACTGTGTTGATGGATAAACAAAAAAGATGTAAGATTGTGGTGTTAGGCGTGGAACTTAGTAATTGGGTGATGATGAGGGATTAAAGAAGGATGTCTTTTTTAATATTTTAAGTTTAATATCTCTTTGAGAAAGTGAACAATGTTTGATTGGTGGGAGGTTTCATTGTAAATTGTAATGTGGTTCATGAAAGATTTGTTTTATTATACAATAATGTGGGTTGTGAAAGGAAATTATATATATTAAAATAGAAAAGTTAAAACTAAGTTACGGTAATTGAATTGTGAGGGAACAATATTGGAATGCGATAAAATTAAGTGCTGATTGTGTTTTAGTGAAAAATTAATAGAAAAGTGATTTGGTATTAGATTAAGTCTAAGAGCTTGTTTTTCCTGCAGTAATGTTGACACGGTCAATTATAATATGTGGTTATGATCCTTAAGTTCTTAAAGTTATGCTGAGGAATTAAGACTCGCCTTTAGATTTAAACTTTAGAAAATTGATTATAGAAGTAGGTGAGTTTTTAGATTTAGGCTAGACAGAGAATAATATGAGTGTTAATAGACTCGCTCGTTAACTTACAAATTATGCATATATACTTGATAGATTGGAAATGTTCGCAAACATTGAGGAAATAAAAAGTATTGGAGAAGTAGCTTGCTTGACTTCATTTCTTCGATGGAGGTAGGTTATGATTTATTCTATTTAATAGATTGACTCTTAATAGTGATTGATATGCATTGAATGATATTGTGAAGTTCTCAATGTGTTTGATTGTGTGATTGTGTAGTTTGGTTGTGTGGTTTGTGATTGGTCTAAAATTCTGAGACCATAGAATCTATAATCTTAAACCCTCTCTGTTAAAGTGATGCCTTAAGTAAAGAAAGCTTGATGAGATATTGTTAATGAATTGAAAAATGGTGATAATAAATGATAAATTAATGATATTATTGGATCGGAGTGTCACGTTCCGACACGGTATTATTGAATCAGAGTGTCACGTTCCGATACGGTATTTTTGGATCGGAGTGTCACGTTCCGACACAGTATTATTGAACCGGAGTGTCACGTTCCGACACGGTATTTTTGGATCGGAGTGTCACGTTCCGACACAGTAACATTAAAGGAAAAAGATATTGAATTAACTTAATGTACTCAATCTCAAAGAATCCATTTACCAAACAAGTGTGGTGGGGAGACATGAGTCCTCGTGTATGTGCTTGATTCATGATTGATTACGTACTTGCTTCAATTGTCACTTGTTCATGTTGTTTGTTTCTTATCACCTGCTAAGTTCTATAGTTGATTTTATACTATTATTCATTGTATATTAGTTTCTATTTTGGGTTGGCCGATGATACCTACTCAGTACATGTTGACCCGTACTGAGTCCCACTTGTGTTTTTCTTTGTTTTCCTTTTATGGAATGCAGCAAGTGTACCAATGACTTCGACTTGCCCTCAGCTCTAGCCAGTCTTCAGCGTATCAGGTTCCAGGGTGAGCTATTCATTCAAGGTCGTGTTGGATTCTCTCGATCATGACATGATGTCCTATGATTTCGGACTATACCATTTTATTTTATTTTATTTTATTTTATTTTATGTATTTGATACTCTTAGACTTAATATTTGAAGATTAGATGTCCTTGATGTGATGACTTTCAGGTTTTGAGAATGACATAGTAGATTATAATGAATTTGTGTTTCTTACTCTAATAAAATTAAGTTTCGCATTATAGTTAGTATTTTGTAAGCTGACTAATAAATATAAGTTGGGGTTGAATTCATTGATTCGCCCACCTAGGAGGTTAAGTGTGGGTGCCACTCACGATTCGTTTTGGGTCGTGACAATATCGATTACTAGAAAAATATTAGACTTAAGAGTGTGAAAGATTGGATTAACAAAGACTTATACTTAAGAAAAGGTATTCCTTTTGAAGAAAATGAGGAAGAGAACTTATCTGGAGGCATATGTCGACTTAGAATGAACCATGACATACACTTAAGACTTGACCCATGATGTCTAGTTCTCAAAATCTGAACCATTATCAATTTAAAACTTATATGTGTATCGTTCATACAGAGGTGTCAAGAAATGGTGATATTTGCAGATCCTCACATTAGTGATCATTTTCATGATGTTCTTTCGTTTTATCTTAAGGTGCCCGCAAGAATTTTCACCGATAAGATATTCTCCCTTGTCACCTTATACCAGGAAGGCTCTCTTCTCTCTCTCTTTTTTTCCTTATGGTGTCCTTAAAGAATTTTCACTCATATAACCCTTATACAATGAAATTATGCTATTTATATATTTCATATTTAACTATTCACAAATACACGAGCCTATATTGTATTCAATGATCTCTGCAACTTATATAAATATTTAAATTAATATTATTTATTAGGGGTCCAATTTATGGGTCAACGAAGGTCCAAGAGAAGCCTCACACGAATGTTGCTGTAATTGATTATTTAGCCAAGAAACTCTCTGCAAAAAAAAAAAAAACATTTTAATAGACAAATTATTTAATATACAATTATTTAGCAACGTATAGAATTTGATTTACTTTCAAAATACTAATACAATTAGGGTATACAAATTAGTTGTATTACTATATACAACGTATTTTATACAAATGTTATTTATATACAAGTTATTTTCATACATATACAAACTGATCTAAACTAATTACAAACTTCATTTGTATTTTGTATGCAATCAATACATACAATTGTATCATAGAATCATCTATGAATTTACATAGTGACTATTATCATATCATATTCATAAAGTTATCAAAATTTAGCGAATATAATTGTAAAAATACGAATCAAAAATATAATTCAATCCACTAATTAATATATACTTCTTTAAAGCATACATAAATATACAAATACAATCAAATTTACGTTACCCATATATAAGAATACAATCCAAACAAATTTAGTTGATAAAAAAAACATGAATTCACCAAAAAAAAATACTAAATATAAATGTACAAAATTCATTCAGAAATGAGGAAATAAATTGATTGTTGTGTTTATCTTTAGTTATATAAGCAACAAAGAAATCAATGGATTTTTGTGATAATTCTGAAGAAATATTGATATGATAAAGATTCGGTCAAGTATAATTAGATCAAGTAATGTTCAATGATTTCATAGATTAATGCCACGTGTACTATATAATAGCTTATGGTTGAAATCTATTTAAATTATATACTCATTATAATAATAAAAACAACAAAATCATCAATTATTTTTATTTTTTAAAACTATCAAATAAAACAATTTAAGTGTATCCTACCTAATATTTTCAAGAAAAAAATAAGACTAGTTGCAATATGCGGACTTTCCGACTTTTTTACCTCCGAAACCTCGTACTTGTATTGGATTTTTCAAATAAATACTAATTTTGAAGAACCCCACACTTATGAAGAATCTGATTAAATATACTTTTATAATTATTTGAAAACCTTCAAATAAGTTTTTTTTTATAAAAAAAAGAATCTATTATCATATTCTTTAGTTGAATTTTTATTTATAACTCAATTGTGTTTTTAAGTTTGATCTATTTTTGGAGATTGCTTCAGAATTTCGAGAAAGCATGTGTGAAATTACTCCCAAAGAAGTTTGGCGGGTAAAACAACATGAAGTTCGCTTATTCCCGTCAATCTTAAATTTTTTTCTTGAAAATATTAGTTTGTGTACACTTAATTATTTTATTTGATAGTTTTAAAAAATAAAAAAATTGACAGTATAATGAGTATATAATTTAAATGAATCTCAACCATAAATTATTTTATATTACACATGTCATGAATCTATAAAGTTATTAAACATTATATGACCTAATATTACTTGACCGGATCTTTATCCCATTAACTCATTCTAATGAGTTTGGTGTCTTTCTTCAAGAAGAAGAAGTCATGTTTGCTAATGATTCTAATTAGATTTAATAACCATCAATTAAGGGACTATTTTCCATCATGATACAGAAAATTCGCACAATTAATGAATTTACATTAATAACCAACTTGTATAATTAATTAAAAACAATCGAATCATACAGATGAAATTTGATTTAGTCATTAAAAATATAGTTGTGTTATGTAAATAGGCAAATTCTAGCTCAGGGGGCATTATGTATTACATCTAAGTTATTTATGAATTTTTTCTTATTTTTTTACATATACATTTCATATAGAGTTGTCAATATGGACCGATCAAATTCATCTGAACTAGTTCAGATATTCTTTGAAATTCGAAATATCAAGTCGGATTAGCTCATTATTTTGATGAAATATCAAGCCCGGCCCATTACTAGGTGGGCTACAGGCTGACCGGGCCCGTACATTTTTTTTAAAAAAATGTATTAGTTTATACTTTAAATTCTAACTTTTAAAATATTAAGATAAATGTCTACAAGAGTATTACATGGAGTTACTATGCAATATCTCCAAGAAAATGATCTTCTTGAACACAAATCTTTTGTAAAACTAAAGAACGTTTATCAGGATACCACTCAATCAATAGAGATTTTAGTAAGCAAACTAAACAGTTAACGAATAACATTATAACTAACTAAAAATAATAACTTGTTATATTTGTATGATGATTTAATTTAGACTCTAAGTTAAAATTCCTCTTGTTATTTACTTCTAGATTTCTACTTTATTTTTCTCTGGCTCATAGGCATGTCAATCCACATTGTTCAAGCCCCTTAGGTTAGAGGACTTATTCGTGTTGGGCTAAAAAGTCTGATTGTTAAATGGACTACAAAAAATTTAGCTCAATTATATGAAATCACGGGTCAAATCGTGTCTAATCCATATTGGTGACCCCAAAATTATGTGTGTAAAAATTGATATTAATCAATAGAAAAAATTAAATAATAAGACAAATATATGATATGTTTTTTTACGATAAATTATTATAGTTTAAAGTATTATAATTTCCCCAACCAAAAAAAAATTGTTGAAACATTCTAACTAGACTTGTCAATAGTGTAGATGTTTTCATCATTTGTCGTTTAGATTCTATTAAACAAATATTTTATTGGATATTTCAATTTTTTGAACTTTTCCACCTCTAACACACTATTTTAATGCATTATACGAAATTTAATTAATGATTTCGGTTAAAATTGAGGATTTCTAAAAATAAATTATACAATACATATATATTTAAATATTTTTTTTATCGAACACCGAATAATAAAACAAATAATATTTTGCATCTCATGCTGGATTTCAAGTACCTTTAATTGTCCACCATTTGAGCAAAGCTGGGGCTCACCACTGTTTCAAAAAATTGGTACAAATGCTGGTTAAGATGAAGCAACATAGCTAATCACAGCTTTGTGTTTGTTCTTTTAAATTAGGTGAGACAATTGATAATTCCTCTTACTATCTAGGTGTCAAATGAAATTGTACTGAGGTGATAATTCATTCTAACACGGGATACACGTGCAATTCTTTTAACTTCAGAAAAAATCATATATATATATGTATATCTAACTTGGAAAATAACAGTGCACCTATGGAAAAACATAGGAGTGCCATTGTATCGCTGGTACAAGCTAGAAGTATCACCTGCAAGACCAGGGTTAAAACCTAACTAGAGCCCTATTAACTGTTTTTATTTTAATTTTAGCTTAGAGCTTATATTTGAGTCATTAGTGACCAATCGAATACTGCATTATTCGTCAATTATTATTAAAAATTTTACTAATATTCAAATTAAATAATATTAATGCACCCGAAATCTTTAAAATCTAATTTCGCATCTTCTCTTAACTACCTCTCCATTTCATTTTCATCATTCTAATAAGAACTTTGAAAACATGCATGTTGACCTCATATATATGTTATATGACTTAAGCAAACTTTTAGATTACAACTACAAATTTGTTTTAAGCTAATTTAATGTTTGGATTTGTTGGAAGATCATACATGGGCCAACTGAGGCACAACTCATAACAAGCACTAATTTGTCGCATTGATTAAATTTATAACCAAAAAAAATTGACCAACTAAACTTTTGAATGTCTTGTTGGATTAAGCCAAAAATAAACACTAATCATAATTATGCTTGTAGTCATGTTCCAAAAATGCAAACATACGTGACACAGCCACTAAAATATGTCATTTAAACAAATTAATTAACTTCTGCTTCATACATTATTAGTGGATATCATCATGATGAATTAACCACCACTAATGGGTACGATTCATAGTTAACATTTTTCTCTATCTTTAATTAAAAAGATATTGAATTCGATTTTTAAAATATTTTATTTCTCTATTATGGAGTTTTGTATTTCAAACCTTGAAGTTCCAATATATATGGAAAATGATAACAGCTATTTTTGAAAAATTTAAATATTCTAGAATTTTATTTGTAAAATTTGGACTCTATGATTAGGGCTGGTTCTAAGCCTTAAAAAAAATAAAAGCACATATTTTAGGCTCTCTAAATGGGGGCTTCCCCCTTTTTAAAGCAATAATAGAGTTATTGTAGTTTTTGTGAAAAATGATATTTTGTAATTTTCTATCTCAAATTGTTTGTCTTTTTACTTCGTGTTAAAATATAATATTTAATTTTTTTTGTTTTTGATCAATTTTTGAATTTTAATTTTTTATATGACATGTTTAATATCATTAGATTCAAAAATCTTAAACGTCATTGTGTCAAATTAAAACAAAGAAAGTACTAAAATAATAACTTTGCATCTCAAAAATATACTATAACTTTAATTTGCACCATAGAAAAATTAGAAGAAGAGACTATAAATATATATATATATATATATATATAAAACAAAGTAGTTAGTATTGTTTTAAATGTTTGAAGTTTTAATTCATTTTGACTTTACATCACTGATGCGCTTGAGTCACTCATATATATATATATATATATATATATATATATATATATCTATGATATTGACCAGTATTTTTTAAAGACAAAATCGAAAAGGATTGAATAAATATTTATTTCTATACATTTTATCCCTCATACTAAACTCGATATAATATAAATATAAATTAATCTAATCCAAGAATTTTGAATATAAAAAATGAACAAAAATGACGATGATAAATTGGCAAATAAAAGTAATAATATAGCATTCGTGCAGCAAGAGTGGGAAACCATATGAAATGGGCGTGCTCCATTCACCTTTTTTTCTTCTTTCACTTAACCTTTCTATCATACCAAAAGCTGACATAATACTTTTCAAAACTGGTTTCTAAAGGCCATTTATTTAAGACTATAGACGTATAATATTAATATAAACATGCTTTTTAATTTTGTTTATTTTATATATTTTTTTTAAATTTTTCAAAAATGGATATAAGTAGATATTTAAATTATCATGTAGTATATTTGTGTTTATTTGATCAATTTTATACAAGTTTAAGTGTCTAATTGTGCGCACCTAAAAATTGAAGAGCATAAATATGAGTTAAGACAAAATTAAAAGACATATTTATATATTATGTTTACTATATAATATAGAGTAATTATTTTCTACTTATTTATACAGTAGTTGAAACTACATTTACTTGAGGAGTATAATTTCTAACTTTTAACTCATATGTGTTAATTTAGGAGCGTTCATAATTTTGGTAAAAATCGATTCAAATTAAAAAAATTAACTATTTAGTTTAATTTTAGTTTTTTTTGTAAAACACTCTCTATATATATATATAATAATATAAACAATTTTTTGTATGAAAATGTATTGCTCTAATGAAAAGGAGTAAGGCATAATGCGTCTTTTATTTATGTAATAATATCAATAGCTTATGCATTATTCAGTAAGTTTATGTTGTTAAGTACGTTGGATTAACAAATATTAATAAGCAAGCAATTAAACTAAACATAGTTGGACTTTTAGTATAAAATTATAAAATTCAAAATGACACGGAGACAATTCATTCCCTTTTGAATAAATTTTTACCCCCTCCTTATTGAATAGGTTTTTTATTTTTTATTCTTATATATGATTAATAGCCAAATCGAAACTGATAACAGGCAAATCAATAAACATATACTCTATTATATTTAATTTAGTTTGATTTTAATAATTTTAAAACCAATTAATTTGAGTTGATTTGATTTTGACTCATAACCAACCCAAAATCCTAAACAAATCCATATATACCCTACCCCTATTTGTATATTTGAACCAAAGCTATCAAATTCTACTTTATTAGTTTGTACATTCCATTAATATAAACTCTCTCTTCTCATTTTACGTTGTACATTTTTTTTAGTTCTTTCGAAAGAGAATGTCATTTCATTATAATTAAAAGCAATTTAGCTTTAAAATTTTTCTTTTATCTTTTATGAAATAAATTATAACTACACAAATATTTAAGGATTGTTTTAGACAATAATTACAAATCTTTTTTTCCTTAAATATCATATCAAATTAATAAATATCATATAAAATAAGATGAAAGTATTTTTCTGAATTTATCTGGTCATTTAAGTTTACCAACACAACATATAATACATGGATAGCAATTAATTCAAACCATGAAGTACGTGGGACGGTCTTGATTGACTGATTAATATTTCAAAACCTACCTAAATAAACAAATAATAGATGAGGTTTGATTGATTAAGGTCAATCGTGATTTCAGGTGTGATCAGATTCCTTTCTCCTTAGTTAGAGGTCTCAAGTTCAAACGAATAAATTAAAAAAAATTATTGATAGTGTCACCCACAAATAAACTCTATCAACATGATCCAGATATAATGTAGACTTTAATACGAATTTTGAACCTTGAATGAAAAAAAAAATTATGGCCAAAATTTCAAATCTCAGATAATTCCATAATTCATATATCGTATCTGCAGATCCTTTTAAATATTATATTTCTAATTATCTATGTTATCATCAAGTCTACGCCACGTATACTTTTCCATTTTTGAATTTCAAAATATTTGTCAAATGCTAGACTTTAGACAACATTATTGTAAGTGGCCAAATACAATTATTAACTATTAAAACTATTTTAGAAATATTCAAACGCTTCCCCAAGTAAACCTCTCCGACTTGTATATTTTATTTTATTTTCTATTTGGAATTTGATATTGATATTAAAAGTCGATTAATATGAATTTATGGTCATGTAAGATTTATTTAAAGGGAAAGCATTTCTTAAGAATATTTTCTTTCTATATCTAAAGCTTGAATCTAAAATTTCTAATTAAGAACGAAAAAGTCTTATTTATCTCATGACAATAAATTTTGTCGTTCATAATTGGCTATCATCACCTTATTCGAATGTGTACGTTCTAAAAAATATAATTAGAATTCAGGTCTCGTATCTTTAAGACATAATAAAATACCAAGAAAATAAACTTGAAAAAATTTAAGTCATAGCTTTAGGTCTCGAAAAAATGTACGTACTAAAATAAAATTAGAATCGAGGTCTTGTAACTTCAAAGCCTAAAACACCAAAAAAAGATGAACTTGAAAAAAATTGATATAATAATAATAATTGATTAAGCTTTAGGTTTTGAGAAATATACATAATAATATAATTAGGGTTTAGATTTTGTAACTT
The DNA here is from genome assembly GCA_016801875.1 of Solanum sitiens. NCBI lineage: Eukaryota > Viridiplantae > Streptophyta > Magnoliopsida > Solanales > Solanaceae > Solanum > Solanum sitiens. The sequence goes on from JABWTJ010000798.1 coordinate 124,857, forward strand.
CAAGACCTAAAAAACCGGATTATTAATTATATAAATTTGAAAAAATATACTTAATAATAGAATCAGGGTTTAATTGTTGATAAACTAAACGTACTTAATATAAAATATTAATAAGACCTAGTTTACTAAGTACAATTTTTTAATTATTTATTTGGTAACAAACTTGCGTGCTAGATTTTATAATAACAAAAGAATGTTCTCATTATTTGACAAGTTCATATATAGTTATAATATTTAAAAGAACTAACTTATAATTATCTAATTAAGTAATCAGCACAAAATATAATCAACGAATAAATTATATTATACACATAAAAAAATAGTATAACTTGTAAACCTAAACTACAAAGAAATAAAACTAATTGTTGTATAACATAGAGTCAAGTGTCATATCCCGTCACTTTATCAATTAAATTTTTCATTACACAATGTTATAAATGTAGCCGATCTCTCTCTCTATTTATATATACCATTAAAAAATTTCACATTATTTCAATTACTTCTTTTTTTCAATTACTATTTTTTTTCGTCCAATATTTAGATTCCAAACTCATATTAACGTTTCATTTTTGTAGAAAGGTGTTTAGGCGGGTATATTACAATGTATTAGAAGTGTGAACGTTGAGGAGCTTAGATCAGTAAGTTATCAATTGCCCAATTTGCCCGTCTCTTTCAACTTCAACTTCTCTATTTACATGTAATACTTTTTTCGATTTAATTTATTTCTTTTATTTCTTTATATGTTACTCCATATTTACAAAATAATACTAAAAAATAATTTTAAATATTAAAAATTAGGTTAATTTGTAAAATTTCACCCATACTTCATAATTGAGACTTATGGAGTAACATATATAATTTGAAAATTTTGCATTAAGAGTACTATGAATCACAATGATTAGCAACTTAAAATATTTGAAAACATATTAAAATGTGATTAACTTTCGAAACTCTACAAGTGTCATATAAATTGAAACTGAGGGAATAACATATATCATTTGAAAATTACGTCAAGAGTACTATAAACTACAACTTAAAGTACTTAAAAATATATTAAAAAGTTAACTCTCGAAATTTATCATGTGCCACATAAATTCAGAAAGGAGAAATAGTTCTCCACCTTAACGACAGAAACATATACTCTTGTTTATTTTAAATTACGTACTTAAATATATTAAAAAATGATTGAGCGAGACGCAAAAATGTACGCTAAGTTAGTTATATTAAAAGCTTGAAGATCCTTATAAATGTTGATTGAATTTTTTCCTTCACTAAAATACTATATACTAATAGATAAAATTACATCTCTTAAATTATTAATGAATTATCTTTATAATGTTTTAAATTAAGGTACCATAAAATACACGATAAAAGATATAAAGAGAACTAATAATTAAGGAGACTTAAAGATATATAATAAAATAAAGTAATAATTTAAGAAATTCAAAAATATGTGATAAGAGAAAAATATATGGTAGAGTAATTGAATGAAATTCTATTTAGATTTGTTTACTTGGCTAGCTAGTAATTAATTACTTTGAGCAATATGGATTGAGTGTAATTCAGGGCAACAATTACTCACCAGATATGAATTGGTGATCTAAATTACATTGCATAGTATTATATTGAGTTTTTTTAATTAAAAACAAATTGATATCGGATATTTATATTGAAGCTCGACTATTTTGAATTTATTTCGTGTAAAGTTTTATTCTGGGGAGGCACTCTTTATTAAAAAAAATTTTATATTCAGGGTTTGGACATTAAAACCTCTGGTCAAGGGAAGAGCAGTCTCATTCACTGCACCACATCCTTTGTTGATAGTACTATATTGTATCATCTATTATTTGAAGAGCGACAATTACACAATCTAATAAGTATATTGTGGTACCAAACAAGCCCTTAGTAGTTTCATAATTGATTCATCCAAACTACTCCCTCCGTTTCACAAAGAATAACCTGATTTGACTTGAGACGGAGTTTAAAAATATAAAGAAGATTTTTGAATCTTGTGGTCCTAAACTAAAATTAGGTCAAATGTACAAAATTATCCTCTGATCTTGTGGCCTGAAATATGCCATGTGAAAAGCTGAAATTAAAATGTTACCATAAAAAAAAAGAGGTATTCTTTTTAAACAGACTAATATTTATGACACTTGAATATAAACTTATATAATAAATTCACTAAAAATCTTAATAAAATTTTATTCAAACCTATAATTTTAAAATAGTAAAAAATAATTGCCTCTGTTTTAACGTGTTTTTTTCCAAGTAAATTTTATCATTTGCCTCGTTTGTGGATTCTTTGCTAATTTTTCTGCTGAATAATAGTAATTGTACTACTTACCACTCGATCTTTTCCCTTTCTCGTGACATTTTTTTTAAAGTCTGCTTTTAAAAATAATAAATTTATATTCTAGATAATTTTAAAGCTATACTTTATCCTAGATAACTTATAACTATACAAACTTTTCTAAAAATTTCAAAAAACATTTCTTTTTTATTTTAACTTGATGATAAATGAAATAACATTATATAAATTAAAACCAAGAAATCCATATTTAAGTGGGGATTAGAACATTCTAACCCCAGATTTAAAGTAGAATAAAAATTGACTGGTCTGCAAAAAAGAATTTTAACAGTTTAAGGTTTATGTGAGTAAAAAGTATTTTTTTTCTTGTGATATAAAAAAAACTAAATTTTTGCTACCAAACAAAAAATAGGAAGATGCATCAACAACACCTATCTGTCTGGACAACTGGATGTTGGACAATATTTTGTACTTTTGCATTAAATTACCAAAAATTTTAAAACCATATAATAAACCTTTTAATTGATAAAATAATAAATATCTACAAAAGAATGTCGTGGTCCTGTTATAATATATCCAATATCATGTCGATCTGATTATCATGTGAAATGAGAGAAGGGATTCTGCTTATATATATTCACTTTTTTAAGTTAATTCAATTAATTTTTAGGGAAAAATATCTAAAATATATTTGAATTTTGATGGAAATTAGTGTAACAATATCAAACTTTAGGCAGCACCTATTATCCCATAGTATATTTTAAAGATATATAAGTGTGCAGCTGGACAAATTTTATAATGATGCAATATTTATAATATTCATGTGGGCGCTTATATATGTCTTTAAAAATAACTATTAGATAATGTAGATAGGTCTTATCCAAAGTTAAAAATATTACAGTAATTTTATCCAAAATTTGAATATATTTTGACCTATTTTTTCAAGTTTTCTAGCTAAACTAAATTAAATTATATTAGTATTTTGAAATTATAATTTAAATACATTCAAAAAATATACGTAAAGTGCTATAAATTGTAATTTCCTTTATATTAATATGATGTTAATATTATTTTTAAGTTTAATCAATATTATATACTGTTTGATTCTCGTGATAGAAGTAAAGTGTTTGATTCTCGTGATAGAAGTAAAGTATTTTGATAGGCAAAGAGTAAAACTCAATTCTAACTTGTCTTCTTATTGTACAACCTATGGCCTATGTGATCTTGTTTGGATAGCAAACATGTGAACATGTTCATGTATGACTATTTTTATGAAGCACTTTTTTTTATATATAAGTACAATTATTGAAAGGTAGTTGTTTGTATTGATACAAATAAATAAACATGGAATCCTTTTATCGACGATAATGCCGTAGTTTTCATTACATATCATACACATCAATTAATCCAGATCAAAATTAAATATATTTAAATTGTGCATCAACAAAGATTATTAATTACTTTTTTTTATGTGTAATGATAGTTGATGATCTTACTTAAAATAGTTATATCATATTAACTCATCATCATATTAAAAGTAATTGTATATATTAATCGATCATCTTACTATATCAAGAAAATATTAATTAATTTTTTTTTTATATTACCCTACCGATTAATTCTTTTTTAAAGTGTTCATGTTTATTTATAAAATTCACTAAAATGTTTTCTAAGAGGAAATTTAGTTAAATCATCTTCTTATTTATGATTTCTTAATAATATGTAAAACAGAAAGTGATCAACTAATATGAAACAGAAAGAAGTAATCTGATGTAAATTACTAATTTCATCTCCAAACTAGACAACCTAAAAAACACATTTCTACTTTATTAACTAAATTTGAATACATCTCCAATCTGTCACATGACATAACAAGTAGTCTCAACTCTCAAACTCTTATAGGAGCATGTCGCTCTTAATGAAAGGTCGAGATCTAAATTTGGCAAAAATTTAAAATATATTTTTCTCATGTTACAAGTTTGATTGTGCATTTAAGTTTGTTTATCAAATAATTTTTTTAAATTATAAATAATTTAAAATAAAATTAATAATTTACGTCAAAATCTAAATATATTTTCAATATTTCTACGTATGTTAAATGGTTTTCACTTGTAGTAAATAAAACAAAAAGAAGAAACGGGTAAAGGTGAAAAGTTGCATTAATAACCATAGCCTAAGATTCCAAAAGACACAATCATCGCAATGGTGGGTCCCATTCACCCTCTTCTTCTTCTTTCCATTTAAATAATAGCCGTTTTCCCTTTATTTTAGTAACTCTAATTATTTTTTACTTACTATATAATTAATTAAGTAAGTAAGTAGTTCTTACTACTAATTACCAACAAAACTGTCTTTGAACAAACTCTTCTTTTTTAATTACTTTTAAAACAAACTCATCTGTCAAACTTTTAATTATCATAATTTTCTGTTATAGAGGGCGCTGTATAAAGTCAAACAATAAAAATTTTAACTAACATTTTATGATATAATTTTTAATTATATTGATATATAAAAAAATTATAATTTACAGTACTTTTCATATAGATTTTAAATATTCAATTTTTTTATTTAAAATATAAAATTAAATATAATATAATTTAATTTTATAAATTAGTCAAAATAACTTTTAAAATATATATCATGACAACTAATAGTGAGCTGAAGTAATATTTATATTAACATAGAAAAAAAACAAAAAACTATTCATTAGAAATTAAAATCATTAATTAATTCTTTAAATTTTGTGACCAAAATGAGAAATCACTCACTCAATTTGTTTCACCAACTTTGCTTCTTAATAATCTCTTCCATATCTTTTTTTTTTCTTTTCATCAATTTAATTATAACTTTCCATATTACAAATTATAAAATTATAAAATATTATGGTATATTAACTACATATTTACTTAATTTTTTTCATATTTAATATCAAATAAATTAAAATAGAAGAAATATTGGTAGATACTACTTACCTTAATAGAAACACTAATTAAAAATTAATGTGTTGATTAAAAGCTAAGATTAAGTGACCAAATAGAGACAAACGGTAAAAAATATAGACAGGTAGGATCCTATTTGATGAAATGAACGGCGCTGATTAGTATACAAAGATCAGCATTCCTCCAATTTCCACACAAACTATAAATTAGCCCTTTAATTTCATTTGTCTTTAATCAATCATTTCTCTAGAACTTTCCTCTGTCACTTTGATTTTCAATTTTTGATTCTCAATTTTTGATTTTCAATTCTGCTTTTGTTCAAGTTTTGATGATTTGTGTTCAGTTTCGAGTTTCAATCTGTGAGAAGTTTGAGTTATTTTGCTAAAAATCTTGAGATCTGATTGAATTTCCGGTGTTGTAAACTCAATTTGACGGGCAATTTTGATCGGAATATTGGTAAAGTTTTTTATAACTTCATTCAATTTATTTATTTATGATATAGGTTTTGCTGTGATATAAAAGCTAATTGAATGAAATGAAAGAAAGAATATCTACGAGTTTAATTTATATGGCTGGTTATGATTCTGGATTTTGAGTATTTTACAAGTGCTGTAGGCTGTAGCTGCATTTATACGCTTATATATGTGTGTGTGGATTTTATTTGAGAAGTTTATGATCTGAGAATTGTGTGTTATTGGTTTGTGGTTGTAGGAGTTTGTTTTGAAATTGGAATTAAGGTTTCCAAAGAGGAAACTTGGTTGAAAAAATGGTGTTTGACTTTGGGACGCTGGTGGCAAGTTTGAACAGATTATCAACTTCTGATCATCAATCTGTTGTGTCGATTAACTTGTTTGTTGCGTTAATCTGCGCGTGTATTATTATCGGTCATCTACTCGAGGAAAATAGATGGATGAATGAGTCCATTACTGCCCTTGTTATTGTGAGTTTATTTGGTTGATACTATCACTATTTTGTGCTTTTTTGTGATACATGATGAACTGATATTTTTTTTTTGTATGTGGTTGTGGTATTTTGCCTTTTTGATGACAGGGTCTTTGCACTGGAGTTGTCATTCTACTAATAAGTGGAGGAAAGAACTCACATATTTTAGTCTTCAGCGAAGATCTTTTCTTCATTTACCTTCTTCCGCCTATCATTTTTAATGCTGGGTAAGTTTTGCATTTAAAATATATATCCGCGTAACAAAATGTTTAGTCCATAATGTTTCTGTAGCATTCTAGATTGCTGTAACTACCCAATGACTGCTTGCAAGTAACTGATGCATTATCTAGAAGCTTAGACCTTGATTCTGAAGGGAAGATATTTTTTTGGTCAGTCTTGTTTAAGCTTTGTGCAATGCAAACTAAGCATGGTATATAAGTGGAGAAGGGTAGAGGGGTGAGTTCATTATCTCGAGTTTTGAAGGCTGCGGATGGTCATATTTCACAATTCATTAAAGAAAGTATTACTTGTTCAAAGTAACAACTTAGAATTTGTTAATTGATGTTTAGACGAAAACAGATATATCGTTAGTCTTAAGTTGGTTAGCCCCTCACTCAAAAGTTTCATCAAAACAACCCTCAATTAATGTATACTATGTGTAGTAGCTTCTATGGGAAATATTTCCCACTGCCAACCAAACAACGAAAATAGTATTTCTAGTCATACCAAATATTAATGCTCTTTCCTTTTACAATGTTGAAATTCTTGTGGCCTTGTGAACTCATTGATTTTTAACAAGGCAAGCTGCTCGGTAGCATGTGATTTTTCTTTGATTTGACTAGGGTTTAAATTGTTCAAAAGGATTGCAATGACTTAATTTTTCTACATCTTGTCATGTTTCAGGTTCCAGGTGAAAAAGAAATCATTTTTCCGCAATTTCAGCACTATCATGCTTTTTGGGGCAGTTGGCACCTTGATATCATTCATTATCATATCATTCGGTGTGTATTTACTATCCTTTCCATCCTTTGTTTTTGTTTCCCCGTATAGGAAGTTCCATAGCATTTATTACACTCATAATTCACCCATTAGTAATAATGTCTATTTTCATGATCAGGTGCTACTAGCATTTTCAAGAAATGGAATATTGGAAACCTTGAAATTGGAGATTACCTTGGTACTTCCTGCTGTTTCCTCTGTGTTATTTATTTTCAAAACTGTGATTGATAACTTCTCTGCATGTTTCTGATCTATCTCTATTCTTTTCCAGCTATTGGAGCAATCTTCTCTGCAACAGATTCTGTTTGCACCTTACAAGTCAGTATAAGTCGTACTTATTTAATTAAAAAGCTACGCAGTCGTAGCATTTTAGGCTGGTCAGACTATCTGCTCTCTTACTGATCATATTCTATTTGGAAAATATGTAGGTGCTTAGTCAGGATGAAACACCCTTACTGTACAGTCTAGTTTTTGGGGAAGGTGTTGTGAATGATGCCACATCTGTAGTTCTGTTCAATGCTGTCCAGAACTTTGATTTATCTCATATCAACACGAGCAAAGCTCTGGAATTAGTTGGAAACTTTCTGTACTTGTTTGCGTCGAGCACCATCTTAGGGGTTGTTGTGAGTCTCTCTCTCTCCGCACATGCTTTCGTGTCCTTATTTGCTTTTTTTTTTGTGTGCGCGCGTTGCACCAGTGACACAAGACTGACATTTAATATTTCCCTGGTGCAGGCTGGTCTACTGAGCGCCTATATAATTAAAAAACTCTACTTTGGAAGGTTCGTATATATTTACTTTCACAAATAAACGTCCTTTTGAATGCTCTTCTTAGGTTAGTTGCAACAGGCAAAAATTTGGATATATATATATAAGTCCTGAAGCTGGTAAATTGGTTTTTGTGCAAAAGACTAGTCAAGAAAATGAAATGCCGGTGTCTTCTTAAAAACTTTTGTTCTCATAGATTGCACAATTTTAAGCTTACATGATAGATAAGAAAGATGGTTCTACATAAAGGATTTTGATTACTTACTTCTTGATGATCTCCAGGCACTCCACTGACCGTGAGGTTGCTATAGTGATACTTATGGCTTACCTATCATACATGCTTGCTGAAGTAAGTTTCTCGACTAAGTAGCTGGCTATCATTTTTTCCTTTCGAAAAGAAAATTAATCACTTCCTTTCTTGGAAATATTTATCGTTCTATAAATTTATCACGCTGAATGTCTGAAACTATGTTGATTGCAGTTATTCTATTTAAGTGCAATCCTCACTGTGTTTTTCTCTGGGATCGTGATGTCTCACTACACCTGGCATAATGTGACTGAGAGCTCAAGAGTCACCACCAAGTATGTTTGTACAACTTTTGGAACACTATTGATGGACTGTGTTCAATTGCTCCTATTTCTGCCCATAAGATGGTTTAATCCTAACATAACCTTCATCTATTTCTCAGGCATGCTTTTGCTACATTATCATTTATTGCTGAAATATTCATATTCCTTTATGTTGGTATGGATGCTTTGGACATCGAGAAGTGGAGATTTGTAAGCGACAGGTGAATTTCGATATCATGAAGTTGATCATCTACTATTTTGATTATACGTAAGTGGAAAAAGACTTACATGATTGATGTTTTTTTTGTTTCAACTCTATTTGCAGCCCACAATTATCAGTTCAGGTTAGCTCCATACTGTTGGGTCTTGTTTTGGTTGGAAGGGCAGCATTTGTTTTCCCCCTGTCATTTTTGTCCAACTTGATGAAGAAGTCTCCAGAGGAGAGGATTAGCTTTAACCAGCAAGTATGTGCTAATAACCTGTTAGGTTACTGTAAAGTCCTTCAAATCATATGGCCTCTCGTTATATCCCTTTGCTGATATTGCAGATTATAATATGGTGGGCTGGACTTATGCGAGGTGCTGTTTCAGTGGCTCTTGCTTATAATCAGGTAAAATACTAGTATCTGATATAACTCTGGTATCAAATTTGATGGACTATTTTTGCACGTTGCATATAGTCTAGTCTTGAGTTTTGTTTTTTGACTGATTCCTTAATTTCATGCTTGCAGTTTACCAGGGGAGGCCATACTCAGTTACGTGCCAACGCCATAATGATCACAAGTACTATCACTGTTGTCCTTTTCAGCACAGGGGTAAGATATCTTAAACTTTTGTATACATTTAACAAACATACATTAAGTAGAGAAACATACACCAAAAATGTGCTCCTTTATGCTCAAGGATTGTCCATATCAATTTTTTTTCTTCTGGAAACTTCAATAAAATGCTTTGAAACAAAGTTTTAAACCTGGAAGGCTGGCAAAAATATTCCTCTAGCACTTGTCTGATACTTCTCAACTCATGAAAGATTTAGAAACAACTTTCGAAAATTCATGTGTTTAACTGGTTATGCATGTTGCAAAAATCCTTGGAACCAAAGCCATTTAGTTGAGCCCTTCTGTTTTTGTTCTTTACAGGTATTTGGGTTGATGACAAAACCTTTAATCAGATTATTGCAACCCTCACCAAAACACTTGACCAGAATGATCTCTTCTGAACCGACGACCCCAAAATCCTTCATCGTGCCACTTCTCGAAAGTACACAAGACTCAGAAGCTGATCTGGGCCCAAATGTACCTCGTCCCCACAGTTTGCGGATGCTCCTATCAACACCATCTCACACTGTGCATCGTTACTGGAGAAAATTTGACAACGCATTCATGCGTCCCGTTTTCGGTGGACGAGGTTTTGTACCTTTTGTTCCAGGATCACCGACTGAACCAAGTGGTCATTAATTGCATTGCTGGATATGCAGATTACAGAAAATCATTTCTGTCTTGGGAGAGAGGGAGGGCAGATGGCAGTTTTTCGGTTTGAGGCTTTGCTTACTGTTAATAGCTTTTGGGTGTTGCTATGTGGTTAAAAAGGGGGTTGTCTAGTTTATAGGTATAATCATTTTTCAGCTGAGTGCTGGCTTTTGGTCATTGCTGACAATTTCTGTCTGAATTTCTTGGTTTTCTTTTTTTGGTTAGTAATTGATCAGAACACCAAATAGGTGTATATTCTGCTAAGGCATATGGGCATAGCTACATAAATTATCTTGTAAAATCCATCTACAGGTTAGAGTTTGGTTCATCATATGTAGAATTCACATGGTTGTAACATTTTCATTGCTCAGTAAAGTTGCTTAGATACATATTCCTTGTCAACTCTTTTGGAAATTTCTTGATAACTTATTAATGTCGTGGATGAGTTTTTTCTTTATTTATATCCCTTCCTTGTATCACCCCACTTAGCACTTAATTTCATTGTTGCGCGCATCTGATGCGAATTTTAGATTATCCTTCGGGGTGGTCCAATGGTTTGGGCTTGAGACTTTCATGTTGGAAGTCTCAAGTTCGAAATTCCTTGCCAGCGAAAGCAAGCATTTGCCTTCTGAGTCGAGCTCATCGCACCAAGCTTGCCTAGTGCGGGTTACCTCTCATATGTAGTTTGCGAGCTATTGCATAGGAGCAGGTGTTTTAACCTTGTGCGCATCCAAAGGATAGCCGTTTGCGGGTTTTCCTTGTCATTAAAAAAAAATAGATTCATGCGATTATTACAATTCAATGACTGAAACTAATGATGCAATAGAAGATGTTGCAATATGATCACATGCAGAAATTCAAGAAAAAATTATAGCAAAACTATGCTTATTTAATAAATGTTAAACTTCATTTTTTAACTATATAGGAGTATTAAGTTTAAGTTGTATAAACTGTCTTCGATCGTGTAGGGTATGTTGTCAGTGCTATACAAGTTGTAGTTTCAGAAAATAACTCATCATGACAGCGATTTTTTGGATTTTAAATAAATGATGAGTGAAGTATATTCGGATAAACATGAGAGCATTATTAGAGCAATTTTAACCGTTTATAATGAAGTTTCTCATTTTGTATGCATATTAACAGCTCTAAAAAAACATAATGATATATTTTAAGAAAACGTCAGTATAATTTGTTGTACCAATACCAAGAGTTTGCACACAGTTGAAATATAATAAACATATTTTACAAAAGAAGATCATGTAATGTAAGGACAAAGTAGGAAAGAGAATGGTGATGAAGAAATATGGAGAAAATTTTTAGTGAGTTGGTTTGGAGTGAAACATAAATTACGGAGAGAATTGAGTGAATTGATAATTAAAAGCTCTATTTTCAAGCTAATTTGAGGAGTGATAAATCTTACTTCAAATCTAGCACAAAATTATTACATAGTCACATACTAATAGATAATTGATAGTTATTTAATGGGAAAATACATAAGTAATCTCTTAGATTATGACTGAAAATTCAAACACACATTAACTAAACTAGGTCCTATTACCCTCCTGAACTTATTTTTTTTTGTAATTTTGTGCATCTTTTGTTTGCATGGCACACTCCGCCACTCCACGTAATTGAGGCGCGTAGGCAATATTTGGATATCACGTAAGCCAAAAAGGTGCACAATATTACAAAAGAAATAAGTTCAGGGGAAATAGGAATGTGTCTCTGAGATTTCGATCATACTTTAGTACTTGTGCATTTTTCCTTATTTAATAGTGCAAGTTAAATTGATAAATATGGTATTTATGTGTATCTAATTAGGTAGTTGTGTCATATTTTTTGAACACTTTCAAAACAACTAGATAAGCAATGAATTGCAAAATCCTGTTGTCTCATCTTAGATTGACAAGTTCTTTTAAGTTATAAACCTTGAATGACTTCTCACCATCACTTATAGCGTCAATCTCTTCATTTCTTCCTCCATACTCTTATAGTAATGCTTTGGTCCATATTTTTATGATAGGTCAAGCATACTTATCTTCAATTTTATGGAAGTATAAAAAGGGAAGTCTTCAAAGAGAACTCCAGAAGATGACTTAGAGGCCACAGTTCGAATCACACAGCACTGCAATAGTTCAAATCTCAACAGTTTCATAATTATATTGTTGTCAGTTGTGAAAAAAGAAAAAAAAAATGAAACATAACTATTACATAACTGAAATATTATTTTTTTTCCTCATGAACTCCACTTTTACATACTCATTTTGAAAAAAAACTCGTTAGGTTGACAGCTATTAAAAGAAAAAAAGATGCAATTGTCAACATGCTGAAGACATTGTAAGTTCCTAAACAGTTACAAATATACCAAAGCCAAGCAAAATCCTTGTTAAGCACGTACAAGATACCCAATGGTGAGAAAAATCAATGCAACCATGCAAAGGAATAACGGGGGAAAACCAACTTGAACTCTTTTTCCAACACCCTTTGTCTTTAATAATACCTGTAAGAAATGACAAATGCAAGTTTTAAAAGTTAGACACACCCTTGAGGGTCACAATCTGATCCCACATTCATATGCAGAAGAATTTGTTGAAGTACTTTCTAGCTTTTTATTAAGAACCAGCAAAAGAAAAGATTCCTTGGTTTCGATGGGGACTTCAATTCATCATGAACTCACTTCAATTCAATGTAACGTTTCTCGAAAACATTTCAATCATTATTGTTATTAACTGAGCAGGTGATTTTCCTAGACATGTTGCAGCATTGAGTTTCATGGTGGCAGAATAGCCAATGATCTATATTGTTTCATTGGGAGGAAATTGATTTATGGTCAATGAATCAGTTCTTTTTAAAGTTCTTCATTGCAAAAGATTGGAAAATGCTGCTCTTTCGGAGGACATTACTTACACCTCAACTCAGAAAGCAAAGCATAAAATGAAGAACTTGTAGCAAAATTCTTCTCTGATTAGGCTTGAGACGGTTAACTGATTGAGATTCAAAAGAAAACAATATCTAGCAGGACTCTACTCCATTGTAATATAAAGGAGCATACATATTTTCTGAAACTCTGGCAGGATCATTCAATTCTATGTTTATATGTACGTAAGATGAGCATCCTAAATGCTTCATCGAACTTCTTCATCCACATAAATGATCCTAATTGAACTTTTCTGGAAACTGGTAAAGTTGGGTCTTATTGAACTTATCAATCAAAAATTAATTTAAAAATTTTGAGTTTTAGGAGGTGAAAAGGTTCTGCAGTTCCCAATTCTTGTCAGTTAGCAGTAGGAAAATCAACAACAAATAAACTCCTCATTAACCTGGTAACGCCCTTAAAACAGAAAGGAAATCAAACTGATAGTAGTAGTTACTCCTACATTCATTGTCTTCGCTTTCTTTAAGGAGATATTAGGATAATAGCAGCAAAATTTGTTAGAGAAAAGCACAAGATATACCACAAAGCATACAAAGACAAGAGAGAGGCATAGAGAGCTTTAGCGACTAACCAATTCTTGCTTCAAAATTTCCATGTCTTTGATGGTACTTCGCTTCTGTTCTTTTAACTTTGCAATTATGCATTCAGCCTGCAAGGAAATTTTCATCAAGTTCCAAACTCTTTCTTTGAGCACCAAGGGTGTGTTGAGTTGGTTGGGGTTTGGTGGGGGAGGAGGAGAGAAACAAAAATCTGTAGGCTTTAACAGTTGATGACTGACTAAAACCAATACGGGTTCACTATCCTGGTTTGCAGGATATAGAGGGATGTCGTGATAGTGCATAAAAAAATATACTCAAATTGTGGAGTACCAAGAATTTACTACAAGAAGACTAACCTCAATTAGCTGAGAACCCAGTGAATTTATCTTAGACTTTAGCTCCTCAACATCTTTGGATAGTGACAATTTTGTCTCCATGTTCAGATGTCTTGATTTAACAACCTCAACCAAGTTGGCATTAGACTCCCTGTTCTTAGGAGAATTCAACTTGACGTCTTCCGCAGTCTTAGCCAATCTTGGCTCCTCTTCTTCTGCATCAAAATCTGCACCCTTGTTGTTCTCAACCACCTGCGTTGAGAAGCAATTGTCTAATAGATAGTCACAGTCCAAAAAAATTTCATTATATAAACGCCTTTTACACATACTTGAAATATAGTTTCATCAATTTCATCAATATTGGACTCGGTATTTTTTGTTAAGTTCAGATCTTTGACATCTGCAATGTTACCCAATCTTGGTTCCTCTGTTTCTTCCTCAAATTTAATATCCTTGTTGTTCTTAACCACCTGCATTTGGGAAGAAAACTTCTACAACTGAATTATCACAGTTTAAGAAAAGGAAATGTGTCAAGATAATATGTTTTTCTCTTGCTGACAATAAGCAATGGCCATCCCCGCAAAAAATTTAATGTTATCAAAGTTTATGACTGACCTAAAGGTATGGAAATATGCAGGGTAAAATCGTGACCAATTGTTATTCACTAGTTGACATTCTCATATGGTTTTTATCAGATAATTAAATAGCCAAATCCTGGAAGACTATACAGATTAGTAAAAGTGATGATAACGCCACTTACAGTTTGAGCTGGAGGAAGGTTTTCAACACCACTTGGAAATTTTTCCAGTTGCATCGAAGTCTCAACAGATGCACCTTGCTTGGAAATTCCATTAGCTGGCTGCAGAACTGGAGACTGGGGTGGGCTGACCAGAATAACCTTTAATTTGCACTCGTCAATATATTTTCCATTATCTTTGTTGAACTGGCACAAAAAAATAAAAAAAAAAATTAGAAACTATAAAATAGTATATTCAGATGACGCACTGCAATTTTTACCATGCTGGGTGGAATTTCCTCTTCATTAGTTCCAAAAGGAACAACTGTGCACTGAATCAAAAATTTATCCTTGCATTGCATATCAGATGGAGCTGCCCTCTGAGCTTGCATTGTAACTGCATCCAAGATAAAATCAGTATCAGAAACTGAAAATTGTAGTTTTGACAGGGTCTCAATCAACCAGCACAAAGCAAAAGTTCGAGACAACTTTTGCTTGGTTGGACTAGTATTTGAATTCACGCTCAAATATGAGACAGATACTATTTTCAGGGTCCAATCTGATTTGACATATCTTGTAAACTCATCTTGATAGGTCAAATCACCAGAACCCTAAACTGCCAATACCAAGCATGAACATTGAAAGGAGAAAAATTAGTAGAATGAAACTTCCTCTCACATGTTGCTGATCTCCAGACATTGACGTTTACATCACTAAGAAGATTCAGTAAGCAGGAGCACTAACGGAAGCTACATATATTTACAGCAGTGTGTTCGCCACCAAACTCATAGATGGCTACTCACTTGAAGGAAGATGCTTAGCAACACAAGGATAACCGATTTCATCATTGTCAACGAGTCAGAACCAATAAGGGAAATTATATATACCTGTGAAGTCATATGTTGACTTTGGTTTGATAACACCTATATTAGGCCGGACACAGTATTTCTTAGGTGATGTGGTCTTCACCTGAAAAAGAAAAAAAAAACTCTCTTAATCTCAACAAGGAACAACTGTGCATGCATCTCATCTCGAAAGAGTTTATATGAATGCTTGGTTAATCATATTGTCAACAAAATTATCATACCTTGAACGCTACATATTGGTCTGTGATATTAGATATGTGAACTGCACATGAACTTTGTTTCTTCACCTCAACTAAAACAAAAGATAAAAGTTAGGAGGACATCCTTTAATCCAAGACAAGTACAAAACAAGATAATACGTGCTTATGAAGCTGAATTCAAAAATAAGAAAACAATTTTTGATGAATCCTAATCTGCTTCTCTCAAAAGTTTAACTCTTTGTTAAATTGTCTTCCTCCTGAACCATGAAGGCATTGTACCGAACATTTCTTATTTGGCAAAATGTCAAATTGTGATTATGATAGGTAAGGTATTTACAATCCAGTAATTACTTTTTTCATCTATCAACCCAAGTAGTAGAGCATAAGAAATTAAATAACCTCATCAGTAATTGCCTTTGCAGTACTGGATACCATTATGAGCAATGTGAGACACACACATCTAGTAGTGCTAGAAGAATATAAAACCACAACAGGCTTCCTCAGCTTACTTTAGATGAAAACCAATCAGTACCACTCAGAATAGTAGTCCATAACAAATCTAACACTGTACAGTGATTCGATTAAATAGCATGTATTCTTAGTTTAGCAGATGGTGATGCTTTCATAATCACATGTTTAATTCAATATGGTTGGTGCTGAATGCAACTGAAGTAAATCAAAAGTACTTGCAAGAAAATGTCAAGTGCACCCCATATTTTCTTTCTAATTTCACTCACTAAATTGTAAGATAATAACTGCAAGGTTTCAAGTACTTACATGTGAACTTGAGTTCAGAAGGTTGAATCTCCACTAGTTGTGTGTTTATCATTATTCTTCACCTGCATCCATAGTAATATAATACACATGATTTATCCGAGGAATAACAAGTTAATCAACAAACCAAAACAGTAAACACCACAAAATAAAAAAAATAAAAAAGGGAAGAGGGATGGCCTGAGGAAAACATAATCAGGTGCTTATGTAACATACCTTCAACTTAATAGATCCAAATCAGAATCAATTATTCACACTGCCGACTTATCTGAGTGCAAAATAGATTTATACATCAAAACATTGCTTTACTTAAAGACACCGTCGATATGCATAATTACCGACTTTACATCTTCACATTTGTATTTAAGTCTTTAAGCCAGAAAAAAAGCAGGCAAATTTTGAATCGAATGAATCACATTAGTACAAAATGAAAATATAAGTCCAGCATTTACCAGTGATCACTCAAGGAATCAACAAAAAAAAAAACATCAAAGCCAACGCCTACTTACTTACTGAGAAGCATCTAATTTTATCAAGTTCCTAAAAAATGATCCTTCCTTCAATTAGGTGAAAGTAGGTGATCTTACAAACTTGTAAGAAGAATGTTAGTAGGCGTAATAGTAAACTAAAGCGGATCTTATTCTCTTACACTCACTCACTCACTTTGCATCGACTGATTTCAGATTCTGGTGGGCTGTGGTAGTAGTTATAAGCTTAGAATCAGATAAATCACATCCGTCAACTGAAATTCCAATTTCAGATGCAAAAAACTAGTTTAACAAAGTGATCATACAACAAATCAACAACAACAAAAAAAATGAGTAATTAAGCAAAATCAAATCCAATTATCGCTTACAGAAATTCAAACTCCGAAGACGAAATCGCGCAATCCTCCAGTTCCGGTGAAAGCCAATGAGTGAGAGAGAGAGAGAGTAGTTGATCTGAAACAGTGGGAAGAAGAAGAAGAAAGGGAGAAAAGTAGTTGCAAAAATGGTGAAGACTTGAAGCGAAAGGGATGTAGGAATGGGGTATTAGGAACGGTTAACGGAGTTATCATGATTTACCGGAGCGCTCCATGCTGCTATTCACTAATTTGAATTTTTTAATGCGCATACGTATATTAATCTGATTTGCGAGATACATTAATCTGATTCGCGAGATACATTATATACTAATCTGATGTATATTTTATACATGATGCACTAATTTGATGTGCGAGATACATCAATCTGATGCGCGAGATATATTAATCTGATGCGTTGATACATTAATATGATGCGTGAAAATGATGGATTTTGAAATTTATAAAATTAGTAGGGGATAATGGTAATAAGAGAACTTAAAAATGAGATTTCTGTCATTTATCCTTTTTTACCTTTTTTCCCCTAACATACGCATCCATGTAATACATTATAATGGGAAAAACTTATCCGCACCTGGTGTTTATACCAAACTAATTTATTTTCCATTATTATGTAATTTAATAGAGTCAAAAATATATTAATTAATTAAAGTTAAGTAAAATAAACTGTAAATTTATACACATGATATACATGTATTGGATTGATGTAAACACTCGATGCGGGTATGTTTTACCTATTATAATGTATTTCAAAATGAGAAAAAGGGTCTAAATTTCTTCTAATCTAAACTTAATTGAGAAGTATTAGTACATATCAAAGCTCGATACCAATTATTAGATTCATGTTTATGGATAGTTTTAAGAATATTTATTTACTTAGCTAATTGAACTTACATACACTCCGATACATTCTTAAATTTTCACCAACTTTAGGGGTATTTTTAATACTTTTTCAGCTTTTTATTAAGAGATTCGTGCTCTTACAACAGTTTTGACATCATTTGTTATGTCATATGACAAATTGGGAGTTTGGCTAAGTTTAAGTAGCCAAGTAAAATAGTATTTTTAAAACTATTAATAATTCAAAAACGAAATTTATAATTTACACGGAGTATTTTAAGTACTTCTCTATTATTATAATTATAAATAGCATAATTTTGTCTTTTTTTCTTATTACCATTGTAATCCTTACTATTAGTCAAGTGGAGCATTTATACTTCTTCCGTTAACGGAGCTACACTAATTTGTTACGTGCCATTTGGTTTAGGTTAGAGAGGAAAATTAGTCTTCAAATAAATTCAGTAATTAATGAGTGTGTTTCGTTAGGTTTGAAAATTTTAATTTTCACGTGAGAATCATTAATTTATTATACGAATATTTATGTATTATTTTATGCAGATCTAAAAAAACATAAAATATGAGTATAGGTTTTAGCAACACATGCATTAACAATTTCTATAATAATAAACTTAAAGCTTTTAATATAAAGAATATTTTTTTCTGAAAAAAGCAAATAAATATTTAAATTTATATATGTATTATAAGTATATGATAGAATATAATTTAGAGTGCAAGTTAAGTAATATAAAACAAGAAGTTAAAATGGAAGTGAGGCTTGATATATTATATATGGGTTGTCCAAAAAAAGAGGAAGTTTCAAGTAGGGGCGCACTATTCCGATTAAATCGGATAATCAGATTAAATCAAATCAAATCAAATATTTATTTGGATTGTTTTTTAGTTTTTCGAATTAATTTTAGATTAATAAATTACTTTGTTTGTTTTTTTGGTTTGGTTTCAGATTTTTAAAAATAAAAATTGAAAAACCGAGTTAATCAGTTTTGTCCCTTTAGGTTATTGTCTTTCATGATAATTACGTTTATATTTTATGTTTGAATTACATCTATAATAGTTATACTTATAAGTATTGTGTTTTAAATTTTACTTATGATTTATATTAGAAAGTATATTTAAGAAATTAAAAAGCCGAACCGAATAGAGGAAAACCAAATCAAATCAAATTTATTTTGGATCTGATTGGGTTACACTTATATAAAACCAAAAATCAAAAATTACAAATCGAATAGCGCAAAACCAAACCGAAAAACTGAATGCACACCCCTAGTTTCAAATATATGTTGGGTCTATTATCCAGTGAAATAAGGAGATTGACGAGGATGTCACTAACTGTATTGGTGCAGGGTGGATGAAATACGCTCGCATCTAGAGTAGTGTCACGACCCGAAAGCACCCCCTAAAAGTTAGGGAAAACCTTCGAATCATGACCGGGCGTACTTGACCCCTTTGGGGTCTCGTACAAGCCCTCTAACTAGCATTCATAACATAAAGCATGAAAAGTAGTGCGGAATTAAAACTTTTCACGATAATAATAACAGAAGGAGTCTTTTCATAAATACTAGGAAATCTTATCGTCACAAGCCAACTTAAAGACACAACTTAGAATCTTAGGGACACTGCCCTTTACAATAAAGTAAATACATTTTTAAGTCTTAATAAAGAAACTAAGAATCATAGAACTATGTCCTTGAATATATGAGGACATACCCAATTCTTGAGAGATAGAATTCCCAAGCTTCAACTTCGATCCTCCAAAAGGCTTCCAACCTATACTCATAAGGTATATAAAAGTATGGGGTTAGTACAACAATGTTCTAAGTATGGCATATGCAAATAAACATACCAAAAGGGACATTTTAGTAAGAATAGCTTTTCATGCAATTCAAGTATAACATTCATGAATCTTGAAACAAACCAACATAAGAATCGACGATCAACACTTTATGGCAACTTTACCAAAACTTAGAGTAAACAAAGGAACATTTCAATGAACTTACTAAACTTACAATGAAAATTGAATAAAGCATCACAGTGAACATTTTGAATTCTTACAATGAAGACCTTACAGTGAATGGCACGGTTCAAGTCATATGAACTCTTTTCCTTTGAAGTTGCCCTAACCCAAGGTTATCCTAAAACTCCCTAAGGTGAGACAAGAAGGGATTTTCATTACACCTCCCTTCAAAGCACACCAAAGCGACCCTTAAAACTACCAAATCTTAGGCTTACTTCGTTGGAAATCAAATCCACGCCCTTGGCTAACATATGCAAAACACTCATGGAAATATAGGTCACACCAAGTGCAATGTGAGAGTAGCATCCCATACTCCCACTCCCACTTAGTGCTCCTAATGGATTCCATTTACTCAAGTACTCCACAATAATCATCCATAACACTACACCATAGTACTCATTCACACGGATTTCATGAAGGTACTCTTGTCCCATAGTAGGTATAGGTCACACCAAGTGCAATGTGAGAATAGCATCCCATACTACTACTCCCACTTAATGCTCCTACTCAGTAACTAATGTGGATTGAGCACTTCACGACATACATACACAATATCAACAATATACAAGATAATTAGTTTCAAATCAATTCTTTTGTGGGAGTTAGCTTAACCAACAAAGACCATGAGAGCTAGACATGGAATACCGATATTAACCCCTATCGGATGAGGGATCCTTACTTGCCTAGTGTAAGGTCATGCTTCTTAGCGTTTACATGGCTTTTCCAATAGCTACACCTATGCGGGCACATAGTTAAGGGATAAGGAGATTGCTACTAAGTAACTCACTCTCTACTAACGAGGAGTACTCATCTCAAGAGGTACCTTGGATTACAACATCTCAACTCACGAAGTGCAATCCACCTCCCCTTCATATCCTCTCGGTGCTAGGCATAACTCCCCACGGATTTCTCAACATAATAGTCTATCTTAGAAAGCTCACTAGGAATGGAGAGGTTGCTACTAGACACTACATCTCAACTCACGAAGTGTGTCCACCTCAAGATTCCCCTTTTTGCTCAAGTTGGCATAATACATTCTTTAAAGTGTGTGTGTGTACATGTGTACACCTTGCATATAAGCATCATCTTATTATCATCAAGTTCTACTCATACTTTAACCTTGATTCATCAAGTTACACACACTACATGCTTCTCATTGTCATATACTTCATTTAGACATAAACTAGGTCGAACATGCAATTCAAGCTACATCAAACACAATACAAGATCCATTTCCAATATATCTTCATTTCACATATTAGACCTTCAAGGTTACATACTCAAAACATACTAAATAACATCAAGTTCATCAATTAGCACCGCCACCCATAAGGTGGACCATACCATTTCCAATATATCTTCATTTCACATATTAGACCTTCAAGGTTACATACTCAAAACATACTAAATAACATCAAGTTCATCAATTAGCACCGCCACCCATAAGGTGGATTATACCACTCAAATAGCAATTCATAATAAGAACTATACAATGAGAGCAACTCATCAACAAATCAAACCATCATTACCCATAAGCAATTTATCAATATTTCACCATATGAAGGCCCTTAGGGCAGTAGCTACACCAACATGACATACACAAGAATACCCAAGTTCATACCCTACTCAAATCATGCTCACATAACCCATTATTAAGTCAAAAGTTGAAATATGCATAAACAAGAGTGTCATGGAGTTTTAACATCAAAATCATCAATTCAAACCAAGATAAATACATTTAAACCATTAGAACTTAAATACAAGAAGACCCATACTAGAAATCAAAGTTAGAAGAAGATTGAGTTTAGAAACCCTTTTGAAAATCATTTTGGAAATTGGCTTCTTGAATGAAAAGATATTCAAGAATAGATACCATACCTTTAAGAGAAGGAAACCCACTAATTTTGATTAAGAAACACGTCCAAAGCAGCCCTCCTTTCCTTCCTTGAACTCTAGCTTTCAATGGAGTCTTAAAGAGAGTTTCTTTAGAGAGAGAGAGAAAGTTGAATTTAGAAGTGAGGGGGTCTTGTCTAGGTCTAGGGTTTAAAACTTATTTAATATACCCGAAAATCCCTTAACAAACCGTCCAAACTCTTATTTAAACGTGGGGTGAATTTACAAGTTCACCCCTAACTTGGCAGAAAAATCTGCGCACAGGGACAACACTTGCGACGACCTGCTTGTGAAGGGGCGTCACGGGTGCAACGGCCCGTCCTGACCATCCGTTGCAAACTTCAGAGGTTTGCCAAGGGTCCCCTCCACACCCTTGAACAAGTCCCCCACGACGGAACCTTGTGACGGGGCGTCACAGCCATGACTGGCCGTCGACTGCTCCGTCGCCAAGGCTGCCTGGGACAGCCTGCTTACCAGGTTTTGGGTCCTTCCTCAAGGACCCTTCGATAGTCCTTGGGGATAATTTCCCGGATGTTTCCAACACAAATATGATCAACTATAAGTTTAACACCTCTCACATGAATTTCATCCAAAACGAACACATAAAACTTGACGAAACTCGTCTAGACGTACAAGGTCGACTCAAGGCATATCTTTCGAATGCCTTGGACGTTCTTGGTCGTTTGACCTCCAAACTTCACAAAACTTCGCACACTGCCTAAGGACACTAAACTAACTCCGTTTAACTTAAAATCAACTCAAGAAACAATCATGAGGCTCTAGTTCACCTTAGTTCATTTTGGGGCGTTATAAGTAGTTCAACCCAAACTTAAAGAATGTTGGTCAGTCAAAAACTCTTATATGTGGAAGATGATGAGAGTGGCAAAAATGAGGATGATATGATGAATGTGTTTGCATGCTAGAAGAGATAAGATTAGAAACGGTGATCTTTGAGACAAGGTATGAGTGACTTCGGTAGAGGACAAGTTGCGGAGATTGAGGTTGAGGTGGTTTGGACATGCGATGAGAAGATGCATGGCTGCACTAGTACGGAGGTGTGAAAGGTTGGCTAAGGATGATTCCAAGATAGGTAGAGGTCGACCGAAGAAGTATTGAGTAGAGGTCATTAGATTGAACATGGGTAATTTCAACTTACCGAAGATATGACCTTTTTTTTTCTCGAAGATATGACCTTAGTTAGGAGATTGTGGAGGACACAAAGTAGGACAGAAGATTAGTATGCAAAAATGTTCATTATCTTGTTGTTCGCTCATACTAGTAGTCGTAGTATTACTCTTGTAGTTCTATGTTGAAAAAACCTTACCCCGATACAAGAACCAGGTTGTTGTATTTTTGTAGCAACACAATAAAACAGAGATTTTATCATGGAAGACTTCCTAACTCAAGGAAGGGAAAACCACACCAAAGTTTTATATTAATTCAAGATTTACAACTCAGTTAATTAATGAATCTAACTCTAAACTTCTCCCCTTTTCGATTAACTATAATCGAAAACTCTCCACTCACCAAGAAGTCAAACTCGCTTCTTGTTTACAAAAACTCTTAATTCTTCTTAACTCTAACCACCCAAGAAGTCAAACCCACTTCTTGTTTACAATTCTCACAATCTCTCTCTTACTTTACCCCCAAGAAGTCAAACTCACTTCTTGTTACAATTCTCTGAGGACTTTATCTCAAGAAGTCAAACTCACTTCTTTACACAATCTAGGAATTATTACAACTCAATAATAAATCTATAAACATATCAACAAAGACTAATAACCCTAGACTTTAATTGATCAGACTTCAACATTCAATACAGAGTGGAACAGAACTCGTGAACCTGGTCCTTACGTTGCTGTGATGATACTCTGCATTTTTTCTTCAATAACTACTGCTCTCAAGATGATATATTTCGCGAATATGCAATATCTATCGATTTGGCTTTGCTAGAAAAATTATCTCAATTTCTGTTATTACAAAGACACTTTTTTCCTTCAACTTCTTGATCCTTTTATAGAGTTCGATTTGCATTCAACTTCTATAAGAAAAGAAATTACAAATTCTTTTTCTTCTTGAATTTGTCAATATTTACTTATTTCTTTATTAGACTTAAATTGTAACTTCTTTATTTCTTTCCATATTTGTTTTCTTCTTTTCCTTTTTTATTTCTGCACTTTTTCTTCTTTGCCGCAATCTCTCATACTTGTACAGGTAGTCTGCAGTCATGCCTGTGAAACTGGTTTACCTGATAGAGTACACATAAGACAATAAGTAGTGAACTATTTCACTTTATCAATCATCAAAATTATTTTATATGTTTTCCTACTTCCCAACACATGTCCTTCAATTTTTGTTACTATTTATTATTTCTTATACTTCGACAATCGTATTGTTTTGTTACAATTTGTTATCTTAATATTTGTTATATCTTGTTTTTTCATTATTTCTTTTAAGGACTGCTTTGAATTATCTTTTTCATTATTGATCAAGAGTCAATTTTCAATAACTTCTTTGTTTCTAATATAAGGGTGAGATTAACGTACACTATAACTTTCTCAAACTCCAATTTATGGACTATATTAACTCATGAAGTATGTTGTTATTGTACTATTGTATAGTTGTTTGTAACATATGAATCATTCAATCAAAAAAAGCTGTATTATTACTTTATATTCACTTCTAGTCCAAAATAAATATTTTTTCGTGGTTCAAATGAATTAATTTTTCAAAATTCTTTTCTTTAGTAGCAGGGTTTTTCAACTATTTCTAATTTTATGAGAGTTTGAAAAGTAGAAAGGGGAAATATTGACACATTAGCATGTAACTAACTTTTTTAAGGAAAATTCATTTAGTTTGAACACAAAAATGTTTTTTTTTACTACTACATACATCACAATGCTTCTATTACCATACATACCTTAATCATCACCTCTATGTAATTTATTTTTGAAACAAACACTAGGGCATCAAACGGGTAAATTGAATCGGATATGATAGATCGAAAATAGATCAGATAAAAAATAAAGATCCATATGTAACACAAATAAAAAACTAGGTTAACCCGCAAATAATATAATGCTCTCTTCTTCTGACCAAAAGAAAAAGGCAATCTTTAACTTTGTGAAAAAATATTGTTGTATATTGTTATAAATAATAATAATTAAAAAATATATTTAAAATAAGTATTAAATATTTTTAAAAAAGAATCCACTCAAATAATTTAATACATTTTATATGAATAAAACGTGTCAAACATAAAACCCAAAGACAAAAGAAATCAGCAAATGGAAAAACGTATACTTCATTTTTACACCAAATAAATAATTAATTTTAAAAAAAAAAAACATAAATGGGCACACCAAATCAAACAAATAAATAAAGTCATATCAAAACATACTGAAATTGAAATTAGATCTCTTACCACCAAACAAATAATTTTTTTTTTAAAAAAAAATCATAAATGGGCACACCAAATTAAATAATAAATAAAGTCATATGAAAACATACTGAAAATGAAATTAGATCTCTTAGCACTTAGGACCAGTCAAACAAAATTAACACATTTTAGACTAGACTGTTAATATTTTAATCTTAGTTTACATAAAAGCAAAAAGATAATCACTCTCATCTTTTGAATTAGTAGCAAAACGTTGGTGTTTATGATTTGACTTAAAGGCATAAAAGTTGAGACGGTGTTTTTAAAATCAACTTTGCATTTGATTATCTAAAGTAATCGACCGCTTTAACCTAAGCAGATTGGGATCTTCACCCATAACTTTTGAGAGGGAAAAAGAATACTTTTTAAAGGAATCGTTTGACAGTGTGTATTAGAAAGAATAATACATGTATTAGTATTGTATATATTAGTATCTTGTTCGGTATACTTTGTTGTATATTAAGGTGTGCATTGATAATATCACGGATTTCTAGGTATTAGCAATGCGATGGTTTTAATTCATGCATTGACATGATAAAAGACGCAATTGCTCCTCAAAATCTTTTTTTTTTTTTACATATTTTTCACTATAAAGTGAGGGGTATCTTTGTAAATAATTTATTTAATGCAATACATATTATTTTAATTTTAGCATCAAATTAAATAATGCGTTAAAATAATCCATGTATAAGTAATGCAAGTATAACTAATACATGCATTGTTTATACAAGCATTGCTAATACAACATTTAGCATTATCCTTAAACACTCTACAAACAACCCTTTAGTCTGCTTGGCATTGCTATTGGAATAGCGGAATCACTTGTTTCGAGAAAAAAAATTATTCTTATTTTAAAAATTACGTTTTTGAAAAATTAGTAAAAGTAATTTTAAATAGAAACATAAACAATTTTTCTGTTATGGAGAATAAGCTGAAAACTTTTGCTTCTTATAAAAAAACAGAAACAAAAAAATATTTTTTTTAATACTAAAATATCCCTACACATGGTCTTTTTTACTAGCCTATATATAACAAATTTTTTAAATAGTTTTTTTTATATTAAATTTTTTAACGATATGGTATCAGAGTTTGAACATGCGATTTTACGCTGATTCCATCTCATGATTTCATCTAATGAGATGTGATACCATATTCTCCAAAAATCATGATATGGAATCATATGGGAATACCATATCATGATTTGAGTTGTTTTAATATAAAAATTGATCCACGAGTTTATATTTTATTAAAACAACTCCACATTTATATCTAATAACCATTTTTCACATGTAAATAAAAGTTATAATCACATCATTACTTTTTAAAAATTTATTATACTCACCGACATAAAATTTATTATTCACACTAACATATAGTCACTTTAACTCACACTTCACGATGGTTGAGTAAAAAATTTTGAAGAGTCCGTGAAAGGTGTTTCATTTTTACTCAAATATATTGATGAAACAATTACTTAAGTGGAGAACAAATAACTTCGTAATAATTTATTATACGATTTTATAATTTTTTGTTTATTTGATAATATTGAATAAACAATTGGGGCTAGTTTAATAGTTTTAGAACTTATGAGATTTTTATGTTTCATGAGAAAATATACAACAACAAAATTTCATATCGCATGTCCAAACAAAACTTCAATTTCATCTCATGATTACATATCATGATACCATATCGCATGGCTAAACGGGCCATTAATAAACTTTCTTATGCAATCTTCATTTCTCATTTGAGTTGTCAAGAAAATATTAACTTTCAAAAAAATCTATTCTCCAAGTGGGCAAATTGGTTGGGAGGGTTCGAAAAAGATAATGTGATCGATTATAGTGAATTTTCTTCTTTAAAGTGACTTAAAAAATTATTGAATAGTGAAGAAGAAAAGAAAGTATTGAAGGTTGGAATAATAGTGAACAACAAGGAAGAAGAAAGAAAAGAGTGCGGTATGCATTTATAAATTAATCAATTGATATAATTAATTTTTAAAGTGTTTAAGAAAAAATAGTGAATAAGTAAAAAAGAAATAAAAATAATGGCATGGTGCCTACATGGTTATGATGTGGCGCTTACTTGACTATGATGTGGCAGGTGAGAGTGGTGTTATAATCTCAGGTTGGAAAATATTCACTTTAAAGATGTTAAGAGGATATTTCAACGTCCGTGTAGTTTAAGTACTAAAGTAAATTATCCGACCAACTTCAGAAGGGTGAGAGGTTATGCATTTTAGCCAATTACAATTCATAGCAAACACATTGCAATTTTTGTATCTCTATCCTCAATCTCGCTCACCACTCTCAATTTTTTTTTCCATCTCTCTCACTTTTATACATACAAATACAAATGTATAAACTGTGTTTGTGTTTCTATAAACTATAAAGCGAAAGAGGATGATGTACAAATACAAATACATATCTCACCATCCTATACACTTATAATTATACTAATAGAAATCTTCCCTACTCAGATCTCTTTTGTCTTTCTCTCTCTATCGCATTATACAAGTACAATGTACAATTTGTGTTTGTATAAAGTGAGAGAGATTTGATATACAAATACAAGTGTTTTAACTTGATTCAATTGTATATTAACTCGATTCATTTGTATACAAATTCCAATTTTATGCAGATATTCAAACACAATCATTGATACATATACATAGTAGTTACATATATATAATTGTCTAACCGATATACATATACAATTCACCTCTTTCCACTCTCTGCCCTTTCTCGATCGTCTATCTCCACTTTCTCCCAATCTCTCCCGCCACTCTAGCCTAACACAAAAGAAATATACATATACATATACAAACACAATTTTCATAAACATAAACGTCCGATTTATACAAATTTCCACGATTTATACAAATCGTTGTTTATACAAATCAAATGCTTGCGTCTTATACAAATAAGATAATATGTTCTGGAGCACAAATAACAAAACTGTAAATATAGAGCGCTGCTATAATTTTTATATTTACTATTCTTAAAATTTACTCTCTTTTTTTTATCACATATATCTTAATTTGTAATAAGTATTGAAATTTTTTAAATATATAAATTTTATCTGAAAAAATTAAGAAACTAATTTCCAAATTCACCTTAACGAATTAAATATATGCTTTGACATTCGTACTCCAAACACCGTACCATTATTCTAAAGAATTCAGTATTTCGAGTTTATGCTATCATTAATTCATCAAATTTTTTTGTGTTATGTTTGGTCTATGCTATCATTAAATTCATCGTCTATTTGTGCTAGTTTTGTAAGGATCTATGACGTGTGAAATTGGATATGCAAGAAATCCTAACCCAAGTAGGAGATCACATAAAAATCTTGTAAGAACAGGAGCGGCTCAAGCGTATTAGTGGCCTAAAGCAAAAATCAAACGAGATCTTAAACTTAAATTGTTAATAACGTTTATATAATTTATTTCTTCTAGTTTTCACCTCATAATATAACCGTTCTTATTTTAAATTATTTTTCATAAGATATAGTAATCAAAACATGTCAAATTTCTTCTAATAATCCTTTCATTTTTCAGGAAATATTTAATTTTTTTACAAATAGTATTCAATATTTGTTAAAAAATAATAACTTATAACCTATTATTATAAAAAATGAGGCCCCTTAAATTTGGGAGCCTAATGCACATGTCTTTTTTTAACACTGTCGAGCCACCCCTGCGTAAGAAATTAAGATTTCTTAGTCATTTACAAAATAAATAGAAGAAAATAGTCTTTTTCAGATCTCTCATATATAAAAATAAAATTTTTTTATTATAAAATTGTCAACGGCCTACGTACTTTCATAGACATCTTATTTACATGTATATATACAATTAACACAAGAGTCTGAAAATAAGAGCTCTGAGGCGTTTTACCATGAAATTTTTTCACTTTTTTCAACAATTTAAACTTCGAATTCAAGCATGTTTGGCCATAAAATTTCATAATTCCAGAAATTTCAAGAATTTGAATAGTAACTAAAAGATATTTTACTCCAAATTACTCCACAACTCCAATTTGTATTCCTAACTAATTTTTCAATATCGTTTTTTATTTTGAAAATAAAAAATTATTTTTCTCAAATTTTATAATGAAACATGATCAAACACCAATGACTTATAAAAGAAAAAGGCATAATACATATATTGGACCCTAAACTTGGCTTCAAATTTTAACTTTGACCTCAAACTTTTATAGTGCACAAATAGGCACTTTAACTATACTATCTTTCAACAAATAAACACGCGATTCCTACCTGGCAAAATGCGTGAAATACACGCATTCTGCGCGAGTGAGAGGTAATTTTTGAGGCCCAAAACGATAAAAAATTGCTAAAATGACAATTCTACCCTTAATTAGTACATAAATTGGACCCTTAACTTGGCTTCATATTATAACTTTGACTTTTAACTTTGTTTGTGCACAAATAGGCACTTTAACAAAAAAATACTCGGATCCTACATGGCAAAATACGTAAAATTCACTCAAATTAGGAGCGTCAGATGTAAAAATCGAGTGCCCAACAGTAAAAAAAACACTGAAATGACAATTAAACTCTCTTTCTAATTTTTCAACAATTTTCCCCTCTTTTTTGCATTATTTGTTGTTCATTACAAAATGCAAGTGACATTTAATTACTTTTTTGTTATTATGAAAAAAATTATAATGAAGTCTTTTTTGACAAGATGGGGTGAGTATACAATTATACAAATTGAATGCAATTTTTGAAGGCATTTTGATTAGATATCAGACTGCTACTCAAACTTGACAAAAATATGTGAAAAGTTCTATCAGACAATTTATCAAATACTTTAAGTGCACCATTTCACTTAATAATTTTTAGTACTGTAAGTTCATTTGTTGGCCTCCAAAATTCATAATTGCAATTCTCTTCACTATGACAATCACAATACACAAAGCACCCTGTTTTTTCAGTCAAATATTTGACAACATAAAGCACAAATATACTTCAAACTAAAGAAAAGAAGGAGAAGTTCATTGAATCTCATGTCTTTCCATATTTATGGGTTGCTCTGAAATAATTTTGCAATAAAAACATTAGTTTCTTCTAGAGATTCTCATATTAGTTTGAACATTTGACCAACAATATGCAAATTCTTGTTTGTAAAATGTTGAATCTTGTTACCTTGACTAAATTGAGGAAGAAAAATAGATAACTCGAAAATTAAATTACAGCAAATATCTTGAACAATTTTTTCTTTGATTTGAATATAAGGAACATGAATTTCAGATTAGGAATTTTTAAGAGAGAGAAGAAAAGAGGTACTAATTTTTTTTTTACCTAAAAAATGAATTTGTTTTCACTTCCACCTTATTCTATATTATAATTTATTTTTATAATTTTTAAAATCTAGGTGTATTTATTTTAGTTAGTTGGCAGCAACTGAGTGGTTTACTTTTCCACGTCAGAGCATGTGTGTAACACGCGTTTTGATTGAAATATTGGCGTGTTTTTTTGTTTAAATTCGGATAGTTAAAGTGTCTCTTTGTGCACTATCAAAGTTAAAGGTCAAAGTTATAATCTGAAGCCTAGTTAAGGGTCCAATTTTTGTATTATGCTTAAAAAAATACGTGTAAATTTTTTAATTAGTTGGCAGCCACTAAGTGGTTTATTTTTCCACGTCAGAGCATGTGTGTAACACGGTTTTGATTGAAATATTCGCGTATTTATTTATTGAAAGATAGAATAGTTAAAGTGCCTATTTGTGCATTATAAAGTTTAATGTTAAAATTAAAATTTGAAGCCAAATTTAGGGTCTAATATATGTATTATGCCAAACCTCAAAAGGTAGCTTTAGATATTCAAGTTGTGGTTGTTGGAGAGTGGTTGGTACCTTTATTCAATTCTTGTTTTCTTGTTGTGATTTTACCATGTTCTCAAAAGTATATATGTGGAAAAGCAAAATGATGTGCATGGTTGGCTGTTGAACTTTATTAGTAACATTATTAATTAATTAGTTCTCCTACGATGCCCATACCCCCCCCCCCCAACCCTATCTACTACTCTTGGCACAACCTATTTTTCATTCCTACCATCATCAATTACTTGGAAGTAGCTTTTAAATTTTCAAACATTAGTAACTTCATATCATCAAAAAATATGTTACTTGTTTTCATCTACATGTTTTATGAGAAAATATTTTTATGATGGAGATTTTGATAAGTTTTTTGATATCCTATTAGGGGCATATATAGGGGGTTTGGGGGGTGGGGCACTGAAAGGTTTTGAATTCAGATAAATTATTCTTTTTTTTAAAATCATATATAATAGTGTTGTATTTTTATAAAAAAAAAACTTAAATATAAATTGTGTAAATTCATGCTCAAATATATATCTATTCACGTAAATTCGTAGTCCTCATTCATTATAAGTTTTTTTTGACAAATTAAAATTGGCTGGACATGTACTTGTTTAATAGGTATATATTAGAATTAGGTAGTTTGCAATTCATAAATTTAAGTACATTACTCTATTAGAAAAAACATTCTTATGAAACAAGTTTATTATATAAGTTATCTACCCAAATCTTCTTAAATACAAATTCTCCCCAAAAATTGTATTGGACATTTATGTTTTAAGTCTGCATGATTTTCTTAACCTAAAATGTGGAGGATATTTATTGTTTTATATTTACATCTCAAAAGAAAATACTTGGGTTTATTATAAAATAATTTATTTCTAATAAAAATTTACTAGATAAAAGTTAGCATCCCAAAATTTGAAAGATTGGATATATCACAAGGAGAATATTTTAACTTTGAGGAATTTTGATTCAAATTTGAGATTGGTTTGGTGGATTTCTCAAGGAATCAAACACACATGTATATGATTGTATTCATGTATATTCGAGTGTATCTGTTCACTCTTATACATTTATATCAATATATTTGTGTGTTTTACCGATGTATATATTATCAAAAATATATTCAAAGAAGTAATTTAAGTGTAGATGTGCCTTGTTGTCATGATATATCAAAGTATTTGAGTGTATATGTTACTGATCATAAATTTGTATCAATTTATTCAAGTGTATATGTTTCTTGTTATACTTTTTATATCAAAAATGTATTTGTTTTTGTTTGTACCTTCTATACATTATACATTTGTATCAATGTATCAAATGTATATTTTCCTTGTTATTCATTTTGTATCAATATATTCGAGTGTACCTATAACTTGTTAAAGTTGTATTAACTATTAGTTTTCTGTTATACAATTGAATCATGTAATTGGTGTATATGTTTTTTTTCATCGTTAAGTGTATCTGTCCACATTACACATTTTGTATCAATATATTTGAGTATTCTATAGTGTCTCCGTCATTAGAATCAAGATATATTTATATCAATGTATTTAGGTGAAATATTTTTTTCTGTAACAACTGCAAATTTTATATACGAATGTCGTATAGGTAATAATTAGTTGCAATAAAATCAACGAATAAGAAAATATCTAGTAGTGAGATTCTTTTTTTTTTTTTAATTATTATGAAGATTTTAAAGTCTCACTAATTAGGAAGATTGAGATGTCAATTCAGCGTTGCTAATTTTTTTTTTTTTTTAAAAAAGATATTATTGTCTAATTAATGCAATGTATTTCGTAGCCACTTTTAACGAAAAGATACATTAAATACATCTCATAAGTTGTACTCTCCATTTCATATTAATTGAATTGTTCAGATTTTTTTCAAATTAAGTTAATTGTTCAATTTTCAAGATTATTTTTTAAATATTTTTTTTTCAATTTTGCCCTTCATTAGTTAGTATTGAATTAGTTATTAACTAATGTTTAATTTTTTTATCATAATTTTTATAATAATTAATAAGAATAAAAATGAAAAGTTAAGTCTAATTCATGTCTTAATCCTCTTTTTTTACAAGGTGTGAAACACCTTAACAATTCAATTAATTTAAAAGAGAGAAAGTAACAAATAATAATATAGCTATAAATTGTAATTAATAAAAGAGTAAAAGAGTTTTTATTTTAGCCTAATTAAATATTTTTATTTTTATTTTCTCAAAAAAATAAAAAATAATTTAGCCAAATAATAATAGTAATAAAATTTAAAATGATATTTTGTGAAGTTAAACCAAATACTCCAAAATTTCGATACTACCAAAGCAGAGCAGCAAGGATCTTCTGAAAACCCAACATGAAAAACGCTCTATAAAAGCAAACCACTCTTCAATACCCTTTTCTATCATTTTTTTACTCATTTGCTCTCTTCGTGTTCTCCGCCACTTCCTCTCAGATCCATTTTCCTTAGATCCCATCAATGGCTTCTGTTACTGGATCTTCCTTCGCCATCTCCTCCCTCTCCTCCTCCTTCAACCCCAACAAGGTCTGTGTTTTTGTTTTTCACTCTTAAATCTACTGTTTTGGTGGTTTATCTTGTGTTTTATGTTTGAAATCTTAATATTTGTGATTTTATTGATCTGTTATAGTTTACTATGGTATAGATCATATGCGTGTTGATGTGTTCTGTTAATTTTGAGGTGCTGGTGTTTAAATCTTTGTGTGTGAAGAAGATTTGTTTCTTTTTGTTTCTGAATGATCAGTTTTAAAATGTCCGGATCTTGTTGTCCAGCTTGAGCTGTTGTGTGTTTTTTCAGCGATTTAATGATTTTTTTTCATGATTAAATGTCTTGATTTAGCTGTTTTTAGCAGTGATGTGAGGTGTGTTTTAACGATTTAATGAGGATTTGTTTGAAATATAGGATTTTGCAGGTTTTATGTATGATTGTGAAAGTCTGACCTTGTAGTTTTGCTTGTGATAGATCTATTTATGATTTCATATTATAGTTGTGAAGATTCGTGAAGTGGAAAAACTTTCATTTGCCGTGATTTTGTGAATTTTTATCTTTGATGTATCTATTAGTTATATGTATGGTTGATGAAGTTATTGATGAAAATTGCTGAAGCAAAGGTGTCTGTGAACCACAAAAGGAAAAGGAAATGTCTATTGGCTTAACTAGAGTGTTTTTAGCTTAAACAATCCTGTATCGATGTGTTTTACTTTTCCTCTGTATTGGATGTGTTATATCTCTATTGAGCTTGTTTCTTTTGAATTGTGCAGGCATGTTTGAAGACATCCTCCCTTTCCATCAAGGGAATAAGCTTCCCTTCCCTCAGATTGAAGCCAGCTACTCGTCGCTTCAGCATTAGCTGTGCGGTATGTTTCTGCTTCCTTTTATCAGAGTTAGAATCCAAACTGTTCACATATTCCTTTTTGTGAGGGAGATTAGCATTTCTCCATGTAAAACAAGTAATGCATGTTTAGTTGGGCTGGTTTAGTGCTATTTTTGCTTAATTTTGTTGTAAGATATCAGTGATTCGTCAGTGAATAGTCTTAACCCTATGCTATTTATTAACAATAAGAATTGTATATGTGCAGGCTAAACCAGAGACAGTTGACAAAGTGTGTGAAATTGTGAAGAAACAACTGGCTCTTCCCAATGATTCTGCAGTCAATGGAGAGTCAAAATTTACAGCACTTGGTGCTGATTCTCTCGACACGGTATGCTCAATTCAGAACAAACTTTTACAGTGTATGTCCTGGAATGTTTTGTTGGTTAAAATGGTCCTTGAAACGATTATAAGTGTCTTGAAGTGGGGGTTCACCTAACATAATTTGAACTCTAATGATAATGTGGTATCGCAGGAATGTAAATATAAATTAGGGTGCTTTCTCTTAGAAACTGTGACTAGCTATTACCGTATCATTTCAGAAATGATCAACCTGAACATCTTAAAATATGATAAAATGCCTGCTTTGACCATAGTATGCCAGAGATGCCAAGCTTTGTTCTTATTTTCTGCTACTAATACATCCTAACGTAGCTTTAACTGCTTGAATTTTGCTCTAATTGATTTAGTTATTGATATTGTCATTCCGGTGCAGGTTGAGATTGTCATGGGACTTGAGGAAGCATTTGGAATCACTGTTGAAGAAGAGAATGCACAGACTATTGCAACAGTTCAAGATGCTGCTGACTTGATTGAGGATCTCGTCGCCAAGAAATGTTAAGAGAAAGAGAAAGTTGAGATGTAGTAGCTTGGTAGGAGGGAAGGAGGTGTCATTTTGGTTATAAGTTTGCTTTATCTATTTAGTCATATCAGTTAATGGTTTATATCTCTCCTTATTGGAGAGTTTTTTTCTATTGCAGTCTTGTTCCAATGAGCTTTGTCTTAGATAATAGAATTTCTTTCATCTGAGAGGAACTCTCATTCATGCTTGTTTGTTTCATTCTCTGTAAGACTGATCATATTTAAGGACATCCTTTGGTAAGTATCTATGTTTGCTTGCTCTATTCTGCAGACTGTTTGCCTTTGGCAATTTCGTTGCCTGGTTAAAAGAAATGGGTAATTTCCATGAGAGTAGTGATGATTAGTATTTTAACGAAAGAAACAGAAAAGGAAGAAAGTGTTGTACAAGGTGTTAAACAAAGATCCCCTTCCCATCGAAGATTAAGGTACATAGTTATAGGGAAAACTAGATTCGATTCAAATTTACTAATCCTCATTTTTCTCTCATGAAACAAAACAGATATTATATGTTTATAACGCTCCTTGAATGTATATTTGATAAATAATGTGTCTCCTTAAAAGTTTACTTTTGAAAAATTCAATGAGTAAAATTCTAGTGGAAAACGAAAGTATATCAAATAATATATGCATTTTAGCTACCTCATTAAAATCTTACGAAAAAAATTTGTGAGAGAACCTTGAAAGAAAAAAAAAAGAATAGAATGCATATTTTAACTCCTTTTGATGAGAATATCAATCCATAAATATGAATTCTCGTATCCTAATCGTGTGCACCATCTTTTCAAAAGTTCACTTGATAAAGATATGGTGACTAAACTATTTAATTGAACAAATTGCACGTTGATGTCATTATTTTGGAGTTCATGAAGAAATGTTTTGATAGAATGTGTTTTGTTCTATATTCTTTTATGGATCCTCTTTTTAATGGAAAAAGGCTTCTCTCCCGTAATGATCTTTTTAATTTTTCCAAGTGCTATCTTATATAGTTGACATGTGTCAATTTAATTTTTTAATGGATCAGATTAATTTTTTTGATCAAGTACCATTAACCGTGATTATTAGTAATTTTCTTTCCCCTCTCCTCTCTTTCTTTCTCACTTTTTTTTGACCAAATATCATTAGTCATGGTTATTAGTAATTCTCTCTCCTCCCATTCCTTTCTCAATTAGCAAAGAAACACTTCTTCCCCCTTCAAAACTCTCCGAAAAATAGAACTTCGTATAAATCAAACAATTGAAAATTAAAATTACCTCAATAGTTTAATGTTTTTACACTTACATATGAACAACTAGGGAGAGTCTTAAAAAGAGAAAGATTGAAATGGAGTGATTAGCCTCATTAAAGATTACAATTATATAAATACCACAAAAAAGAAGACCCAAAAAATAAATGGAGAATTTCACCGAAAAAAAAAGTATATGAAAAAATATTTTTCTATCCATTTTTCGTGTCCTCTCCAAATTCTTTAGTTAGCTTTTGCAGAAACTTCAAATTGAAAAAAGTGATGTTATGAAGAAGAAAGACATAGTTTCGTGAAATCAAGCTTCAAAAAAGTAGTATCATGGGTTAAATTTTTTAAATTTTATAACCTAAGTTCATCCTTTGAATTCTGTATTCTATTATCACGATGTGAAAATAATAAAACGAAAAAGTGATTTGTTGTTAACATTGCAGAATTAAGTGAGAAAGAAAGAAATGAGAGATGAGAGAGGAGAGACGAGAGAGGAGAGAGAACTACTAATAACCATAATTAGTGGTATTTGATCAAGAAAAAGGAGAGATGAGAGTAAATTACTAATAATCATAATTAATGATATTTGATCATGCAAGAAAATTAATTTGATCTATTAAAAAATTAAATAGACACATATCAACTATATAAGATAGCACTTTGGAATATTGGATAGATCATTACCTTAGAGAAACCTCTTCTCCTTTAATTGGGCTATTGCATGTTGCAGCAGCATCACAATTCTTTTGATAAAGTTGCAATCATTATCATACAATATTGTAGGGATCACACAAGTACATTTCTGACTTGCTTTATAAAGTGATTTAACTTTGTATGATTTGATTGCCATCTACAACAATAACATATGACTAATTTTTCATGGGAATAAACATGTATGGATAACATTTTTATCGATGGGATGAATGCTCTATATATTAATTTTTTTTGATAATATTCAATGGATAAATATTCATATCATGACTAGCAATTGATTTTCTTTTGATATCTCAATATAAGAGTAAAATTGTATCTCCATATGATATATATATCAATTGAATAAAGATGTAGTACTTCAGCATCAAAATATTTTACAATGTTTTTCATTTCATCTTCTTTAAGCAATAATTTATTACTTTTAGAAATTTCTAAAAATTTCAAAAGTTTATAGAGCGATATGATAGAATCTAATTTTCATAATGACACAAAGATAAACAAAGTCATTTTTATATTTCACTTATAAAATTTAATGAAGGCGACTTTTAATAAGTAAACATTGCTTGATTTAATTCAATTGAAAATTATAGACAAATTTTTAGAATTTGTGTATTCTTCAAGCATTTTGAATCCTTCTAAGACTTTTGTATAATTTTTTTTCAAGTATGTTTGTACTAAACAAACAATTAGTTGATTTAGAAATTAGACTCAAATACTTTAATTTTAATAGGTTATGATCCACATAATTTTTTTTATATTTTTGAGATATATTTATTTGAAGTTGATCCTAATATTAATTTATATGAAAAATTAATTGATTGGTAAAGTTTTAAGTTCACTTGTGTTTGAGATTCTTTTGACCTTAATTTACATCCAACACACTTTTCACACATATGACTTGACTTTTATACCAAGTTCAATTCGATTATCATGTCCAAATCCAATTTCATATATTGACAATTCAAATCATAATTTAAAAACACAATGTGTTATGAGTCACAGCTACGGACGTTAAAAATGAGCTCAAACATAGGTAACTTGCTCAATTCGTCCAGAATTTTAAGGATTAGACTCAAGATAATTTGAATTTGGTTCAATCTCAATCCATTCAAGCATAACCTATTTGAGGAGAATCCTCAATTGAGCCCATTCAATCTCTAATTTCAACCCGTGTTAGAACTTTTTATTAAGGTATGTTCGTGTATTTATGGTATGAATTACTCCATTTAACATCTTTTAGGGTTTATCTATCCATTTGTTACTTAAAAAATAATAATTCTTGAGCTAAAATTCAAATTGTGATCATAAAAGTTAAATATCAGTATGTTAAATTATTGAGATTAATCGGGTAAAATTGGACGGATCAAGACCCAATCCGTTTTTAACCCATTTGAGCCCAAAGTAAACTTGGGCAGGTCAAGACTCAATCCGACTTCTATTTCAACCCATTTTAATATTCTCAAATTCAACTCAACCCTCCCATTTGACACCCCTAGTCACACCAAATGATGAACGAATATATTAAGCGTATGCATTAAAAATAAATACTATCTTTGTTCACCTTAATTGTCATAGTTTTTATTTTTAGAGTCAAACTATAAAAATTTTAACTAACATTTTACGATGTACTTTTTTCTTCATACTAATGTGATTTTTTTTTTTGCAATTTATAGTAATTTTTGTATAATTTTTGAATATCTAATATTTTATTTAAAATATTATATTAATGTAATTTAACTTAACTTTAAAATTTAATCAAATTGACTTTTGAAAAGCACAATATGATATATAAAAATGATTGGAGAAAGTATTGAATTTTGAAACTTGCTCCCGAAAAACTTACCAAACTTAATAAGCACCAATATTAAATAAAATAGTCAAAGTTAACATATGAAAGGAATATTTATATTGTAGAGGTAGAGTTTAAGTATAACTTAAGTCCCATAACTATAGTCTACATATAATAATAGGTTGTAGCTACCGTTTAAATTATCTCGTTTATATTATTTGTGAGTAAGTTTATATAATTTATGTGCACTTGTGTATTGTATAATAACGAATTTATACAAACATAAACATGTGAACTTTAAACAGTTACTAATTTTTTTATAACTAGGAAAATACGCAGCCGCTATCCTTTGGATGCGCACAAGATAAAATACTTGTTCCAATGCAATAGCTTACTAACCACACAAGAGATAATTAGCACTGGACAAGCTCAGTGCGACGAGCTCGACTCAAAAGGCAAACCCTTTGCTTTTCCTGATAGGAGATTTCAAACTTTAAACAATTATACAAATTTTAGTATACAAATTTTAAATTGCACAAACTCAAAATTTCAATCCACATAATTATTATAGAATATTCATCGTGAGTAATAATTAACTAAAATTATGATCATAATAACTGATTAATTAATATATATATTTGCTTGACGATGTACTTTTGAAGTTCTAAAATAGAAATTTGGTGAGTAATAATTAACTAAAATTATGATCATAATAACTGATTAATTAATATATATATTTGCTTGACGATGTACTTTTGAAGTTCTAAAATAGAAATTTGGAGAGGTAATTGTTGATGGACTAAATAGTCTTATATTCTAGATAGTTCCTAACACGTGATTTGAACGTAGACCAAAGGGCACGTAGAGGTAGTTGGCAAAATGAATACGGCGCTAATCACACATTAGCCAGCCGGCCACCTACCCACCCCCCTCAAATAGGTCAGTAGTCAGTCCATTTATTCTCCAATATAAGCAAAACACTCACTTCACTCTTTACAATTATCGAACTTATCAGTATCAGCACTCATATTGGACTTCTCTCTCTCTCTCTAAGCCATTCAAGGGTGACCTGAGGTAATTCAATTTTTTTCTGCATCTGTTTTCGATGGTGATTTTTGATTATTCATTTGATTCGCTTTCTCTTGATGCAACTGATCTCTCTTTTATGATGAATGAATGTTGGATTCAACTTCTGATTTTGCAGATCTAGACTTTTTTTAGGACTTTCGCTTTTGAATCTGTCACTGTCTGCGTTTTGAGTTCATATCTATGCTGATTGTTGAGTAGATATTAATTTTATTCGGAAGATAGAGAAAGAGAAGCTTAGGATATCATCTTCACCTTGCTAAGAGGCGGATCTAAGATTTAGTTGCAATTTTTAACTGTACATGTTTATGCCGTTACTCTCATTCCACCTTTATGGATGTGTAGTTCGATCTAATTATAGTCTGAGTTTAGAATTATTTGCCTTATTTATTAGGACTAATGCATAGGCATAAATTGTATGCAAAATGTGTGTGTGAGTAAATCCTGCTGCAAGTAGATGTTTACTGTCTTTCTTTGATGGTGCTTGGGTGAGAACATGAGGATTTTGTGAATGTTCGGGTTGAAGATAACATTGTATAGTGTTTTAAGACGAAATTTGTGCTTTCTTTGTTTTGTTTTATTTTAAAAAAAACAACACAGTTTGGGCTTGTTTGGAAAACTAAAGGATTGTTTTTTTGTTATTTCAGAACAAACATGACCAAGTGTTTTTGTATATACCCTCTTTTAGATATTCTTATATGGTTGAGACGAAGAAATGGAATGCCTAAGGTTTTGGATGTCAATTTATGTGATCGACTTGTTTTCGAGATGAACTATATATTGCCTGGGTTGTGACTGAAAGACTTTCTTGCTTTATGTTTCTAACTGATTGGCCAAATGCGATTTTCTATAAATCCAAGCTTGTATATGGAAATGTTGTCTATCATCTTATGAGATGAGCTGCATGTTAACTTATTAATGTGCTTCGTATATGCTCTTACATGTGTAGCCTTGATAACAGACTCTTGTATCATAATTTTCTAGATCACATACAAAAATGGTGAAGGCCGTCGCCGTGCTTAACAGCAGTGAAGGTGTTAGTGGCACCATCCTCTTCACTCAAGATGGAGATGGTAATTTACTTCAATAATTGTAAAATGGTTTCTTCATGCATCTATCATGGGTGACCGGTCTCTAACTGATGTGATGCATACAGCTCCAACCACAGTTAATGGAAATATTTCTGGCCTAAAACCTGGACTTCATGGCTTCCATGTCCATGCCCTTGGTGATACCACAAATGGCTGCATGTCAACAGGTAATTTTATTTTATCTATTTGAGACTGCGACAAATAAATGATTTTTAGATGTTTTGAATTTTGAATTGTTTCTTGGTTAACTTGCAGGACCACATTACAATCCTGCTGGTAAGGAGCATGGTGCTCCTGAAGATGAGGTGCGTCATGCTGGTGATCTTGGTAACATCACAGTTGGAGAAGATGGTAAGGGTTCCTTGTTTAATAATTTAACTTAATCTGGTTGTAGTTATCCGTTTTATTTTCAAATCAAATGTCTGCAATTGAGGATTTCTATCATCATCAATGCCTAGTGTGTTTTGGTTTGACATGATGTATAGTTCATTTGGAAAAATTAATTCTGTTGTAGTAAAGGTTTACCCATAATTTTATTGTCCCGAAAACAACAATTATTTTGCATAGTGAAGCCAAAATTTATTTCAGAGAGGTCAATGCCTGCTCTCTCCCTCTCTCTCCTCGCGTAATTCCAAATTAGTTAGCATCACTAACGGTGTAATCATTGCAAAAAATTTCAGGTAATGCATCTTTTACTATTACCGACAAGCAGGTAAATTCTTTGTTGAACTCTAAGCTTTAGACTTGCTCTAATATTTGTTCCTGAACTAATTGGCAACCTGATTTTTTGCAGATTCCTCTCACTGGTCCACAGTCCATCATTGGAAGAGCTGTTGTTGTTCATGCTGATCCTGATGATCTTGGAAAGGGTTAGTTTCCCTACTTCAGTGACTAAACTTTAATGAGCTGAGTACGACATGCTTTTATTATTACAACAGAATGTGAAAGGTGAAAGAGGATAAGAAAGTAAGAAATAAAATACATATAACCTTGACACTCAACCTTTTATTTTAATTTGAGACCATCAACACTCGTCTATAGTGCTTGACATATAAAAACCCCATTTCCATTTCATGTGTTTTCTTCAAGAAGTATATCTGGGAGATTGGTGTATTATAATGGAAAGTATTATGGATTGGAGAAGGAAGAAGTCTAGGTGTGATTGTGTCATATCTTATAATTTAATTTTGAAGAAAATGATGAAAGCTCATTTAAATAAGACTAGGCAAAGTGAAAGAGAAAGGGGCTCTGAAC
Source organism: Solanum sitiens (assembly GCA_016801875.1). Taxonomy (NCBI): domain Eukaryota; kingdom Viridiplantae; phylum Streptophyta; class Magnoliopsida; order Solanales; family Solanaceae; genus Solanum; species Solanum sitiens. The sequence continues at coordinate 167,561 of JABWTJ010000798.1, forward strand.
CATGACCACACTAGCAAGGATCCACTAGGTTCATTTAAATAAGACTAGGCAAAGTGAAAGAGAGAGGGGTTCAATCTTAACCACGACCACACTAGCAAGGATCCACTAGGTTCATTTAAATAAGAGCTGGCAAAGTGAAAGAGAAAGGGGTTCAGTCCTAACCATGACCACCCTAGCAAGGATCCACTTCTGTCATTTTCACATCTCCCCAGCACCAATAAGATCTCATTTTTCTTCTTCAAAGAATTTGCCATTCTCTGTATATTGAGCTGAAAATTAATGCCTGGTAATTGCTGACTCAAAAATCAAGCGGGAAGAGGTGTGTACATTCCTGAGTGATGTTAAATCTCCTTGAAGAATCAGGATGTAATCTTTCATATACATGCTCTCAAGGGATGAATAGGTGCTATCTTTTTTTTCTTTTTTTTTATGGCCATGCAATTCCTGCGGGCTGGTGGTGTAATTGGTGGATAATGGCCTGCCCCTCTACCATTCTCCACTTATATACTAGTATTTTGTCTGTGTATAGTTCGAACCTATGACGTCTAATCTACATATCACGTGTTGCGCTCTTTCCACTAAACAAAGCTCTGGGGGCAAACAGTCTGCAAGTTTTTTTTGGACAATCTGTTCTAGAAATTCTCACTCCATGATGCTTGGTTACCTGTTACCATTTAATTATGCTTCTCTCTCACTTCCCTTGTCTGTATTTGTCAAAAGTCTAGTCACTTAAATGCAGTCCAATAGAAAAAAACCTTTTTTAAATGTTTCTGTAAGGGGAGGGAGAGAGAAATGGACTAACATTTGCAGATGTTGGATATAAATTGATTTTAGCCTGAAGCTGAGACTTGTGATTGATTGATTGTAAGAAAGGTGGACTGAAATCTAATAAGAAGAATGCATTACAATGATAAGCTATTGAGTTCTATTTTTGCTTAGAGTTGAGTCATTGTGAGCCCCTTGCTTTATCCATCTAAAATTACTTCAAGATCCTTCAGGATTAAGGCTGGATAAGAGCCTCTTTGGATTGACTTATTTTAAGTGTTTTTAAGCCAAAATAACTTTTGAGCAATTTTGGAGTGTTTGGGTATATAGCTCTTAGTTTTAAACAGGCTCTAAGACCCATAGGTTATATATATCCTTTAGTGTGTGTGATTGGAATGGTTGAACTGCAAGAAATATGTTCCTCATTGTGCAAATTGTGAGGTCTCAAATGCAAATGTTCGAGGATGACCAAGTATCAACTTGTTTCAGAAAATTGTAAGTAGGGAAGTGGACTATAGTTGCAAGTAATCAAGTGGGCGTACAATGATATATGAGATTAGGATTATGCACAAAAGAGTTATGCTCTATTTAGCTACGAGGTTTAGTATTCTATTGCATCCAAACAAATTTGGTGTCTGGTGTAGGAGCATTGAAAATCCTTTCATGGAATAATAATAAGACGGTTAAAATATAATTTACTTTAACCATATTTGTAACCCACTTTCACTTAATCTGACATAAAATTTGTTTTCCTGTTATTTTAGGAGGACATGAGCTCAGTAAAAGCACCGGAAATGCTGGCGGAAGGATTGCTTGTGGTAAGTACTAATTGTCTTGCATCTGGGACTAGATTCATTGATTTATGTGTCTCATTTAGTCATTTAACTGTGTGTCGTAATTACATTGATCAATTGCTGATAGGTTAGTTCAATCTCTATGATTTCTCTTTCAAATGATTCTTCTGGGCTACTTGTTTAGAGTAAAATAGAAACATGCAAGATCCTTTTGCTTTCAAATCTAAGTTGTCCATTTGCCAATGTGCTTTCAAATGATAAGTTTGAATCATCTGCTTTTTGAGAATCATATAGGCAATCCTGGTTTTGTTGTTAATTATGTCTGTAGTAGTAATAACATGTGGTGTTGTCACTCTTGTCAGGTATTATTGGCCTCCAAGGTTAATTTCTCCGGTGAGGTGAAGATTCAGCAACTAGCGGTAGTGTCTGTCTTAGAATAAAGTTTTATTGGAGCGGCTGAGCCTTGTTTTCTATGTATTCATCATGTGACACCTTTTGAATTGGGGTTGAACCATTCATAATACAATTACTGTAGCACTGCTTTTCAGTGTACGTTGTACTAGTTATTGCCGATCATTAACCATAAAAAAAACTCTGGCTGTTAGCTTTGCTGGTTTCTTAAATTTGAGTGGATGGTTTGAAAAGTAGACAAAATTTAGGCTGACTTGGCAGAATTACACAGCCTGCAGTTTTTGTTCATACTGATGGTCTCAAACTCTGCCGGTTGGCATGAAATGAGTTTTAAGATTAAAATTGCATATCGATAAATTGTATTTCAACTGACCTCTCAGATGGCAAGGGGTACTTGCAAAATCTTGTTTTGTGAGGTTTACGTCTTAAGACGTCGGTGCAGCTGGATTTTGTAATTTAATGCATTAACAGTGTGCTCTTTATGTATCTATCGTGTTTGCAATGAGATCCAGAGCATTGAACTAGTAGAAAAGAGATACAAAGGCCGTTAGCTTTGCTGGTTTTGTGAGGGTACTTGCAAAATGTTGTTTAGCTCAAAAAGTGCCTACAATCTCTTCTAGCAACAAACAATAGTTATAATGCTAGCAACAATTCTAACTGTATGTAACTGGATTTTGAACACTAAAAGCATTAAACCAAATAAAAATTTCAACTGGTTGCTTCTATTATACCTAATTCCTCTGCCTTATATTCTATAGAAAAATATAACCAACATGTGTATATACTTGCTCCACATGCACCAATATAGAAAAAAATATTTTCTATGTTTTTGTGGATTGTCCAGATGCCATCAACATCTAGAATAAATATGGAATAATAAACAATAACATCCATCAATATATTATGTTGTTTTACATCCCTCATCACTCCAATCTACAAGTTATGAAAGAGTGCCTACATCTTTTCTAATTATAACCTCTTTCATTCTTTGGAATATTTGAAAAAACAGAAACAAAAAACTCCAAATATAGAAGTACAAATAGAAGTCCGCCGAAGGAAATCAAAGAATTCAAATATGAATGGAAATCAACGTTATGATTTTTATGCATCTCCTTCTTTTGTAATTAATGCATTGATAGAGACGCTAGTAAAACTGGGACATATAGATCACTACTTTTTATTTTTATTTTTTTTGTATGAATGGTGCTTTAAGATAAATAAAATTCTTTCTTTTTAAATCAATTTCAAAACTCAATTGTCAGGCCCCATTAAAGGAGCTCGAAGCTAAAGTTATAAAAATAGATTCATTTCAAGTGGATAATATCTCAAAAGAACTAGAAAGTTGAGGAAAGGTTGAATATGAATTTTGGATAAAATTTGAGCTAGTTATGGATTGAATTTTAGTTCTAATTCGTTGAAGTTTGAAGTTACAACCGAAATGTACTAAAATTGTAGTTGTATGACAATTGTATGCTTAGTTGTATAAAACTTATATTTGAAGTTTTGTTTGTTGTTGTAGTTGTATAAATTCGTATGAATATAGTGTAAAAGTAGTGTATAATAATATTAAATTTGTAGAAACCTAACCTGTATTTTATACATATAGCAATACCGTCTATATATTTATTTTATGTACAAAATTATGAACAAATTTCTAAGCACACACACATTTCATACCATTTTCATAGAGAAAAATTTAAAGTGAGAATTTCACATATATTTTGTAAAAGAATTCCTGATATGCTTTGTCTTATTATTAGGTATATATATACGCACATCATTCTCCCAAATTTGAAGGAAAAATTACACATTTGATAAATAATTATCGATTTGAGCGATATTTTTTTATATATATTATCATTTGTAGCAATATATAGCAATATTATGATGAATTTGTAATCTGTATTAAAATTGAATTATGTATGCCATATAAATGTATTATAACTGTTTTAAAATATATTATGTTTGTATAGTAAGAAATTTATACATTGTATTATAAGTGTTTATGTGATAAATGCATTATTTATTAATAAAACTTGTATTATATGTGTTTTATGAATTGTTCTCTGTAATATGTGTTAAAATTATATTATAAATATATTATAAATATTTAAATGAAAAGAAAATATCATTGCCACGAAGAACAAATATTTTCTTAATATAGTATATTTATTTAAATTTCCTTTCCAAATTTGAATGGGTATGAAGTTGACCCATGAATCCTCTAGTTGCCAATAATAATGGTCAATTTTTGTCCTAAATTGGGCCCATTCTCAATCAATTTGGGTTGATGGTCCAACTAAAGACAATTTAATTTGGGCCCATCGATCTAAGTAAATTCTCCACCTAAATCGGGCCCATTCTCAATCTACCAAATTGTCACACTCAAAATATATTCAATGCTACCGTATATTTTTACTTGTCTACTTTCACGCTGTATTTTATTATAATATCTATATTAATTGATATATAATTTTAAATCTTGAAAAATCATATGGAAATATTTTATTCCGCCTCGATAATTATGAAAAAGGAACCACCATTAAATTCTATTTACTTTAAATTACATATGGCATACTATTTACTTTGAAAAGTCTATCTTGTTTAATACACAATCTACTCTTGAATTAATTGCAATACTTGTTATTAAAAGTTTATATAGTATTTCATCTCTGAAACTAAAATCAATTGCTCACTATAAATTTCACTAGTATATTGAAAAAAAATTAAAATAGAAACATATCTCTTAAATATCATATACATACAAATAAAATATAAAGACCAAGAAGAATATTCCATGAAACTAGAACTATACTCAAGTGGCAACTTTATTGTAATTATCAAAAACATTTAAATAGTAGTACTAATTATTATTCAATTTACATATTTTAAGGAGACTATTTATGATCATGGAAAAAGCATAAAAATAAAAGGGAAAATGACTCAACCTATGTCCGAAATCTCATAGATATATTTATATATACTAAGGTCAGGTTATTCATCTCAATTTAATTTATAAATAATTTTCTATCTCTTTTTGGCATATGTGACACTATCTTGTGGGCCTAAGGCGTGTTAACATTTTTTTTCAAGCTAGTACCACGTAAGCCGAAAAGGGGTAGAAAATTATTTATTAAATAAGTTCAGGGGCTAATAGGATCTTAATATAGTATAAGTGTGTCTCTGAGATTTCGGACATAAATTGAGGAATACTTATGCATTTTCCCAAACTAAAATAAAATATAATTCATCCCTCACCAACCCCCCTACAGAGTTACCCCATCCTACTTCTGAATTTTCTATCATATAAATATATAAACCCAAATAAAAACCACACATATACTCTTATCTTTTTTTTCTTATATATAAATAAATAAAATAATAAAATATAAATACTTGTACATATATATCTATCTCTTTGTCACTTGGACTTTTTCAGGCTGGCTGGCTGGCTGGCTGGCTGGCTGCTGAGGCTACATTTCTGTTGTTTACCCATCTGTGTGCTCTAAAGTTGGTTGCCAATGGAGTTGGTGAGTCATTTAATACTTTAACTATTTTTCAAATAATGCAAAAAAAAAAAATAAAAAATGATTAACAATTTGAAATTGAGTTGGGTTTTCTCTTCTCCACTCACCAAACTTTGTTAATACTTCCACCAACCCACATTGCCTTTTTTTTTTTTCTACTCTTATAAAACTAAAAAAAGAAACACTTTTTTTTTCTGGGTTTTGATTCTTGAATTGCGGGTGTTTGAGATTTTTTGTTGTTTTTGTTGTTGTGGGTGTGGGGTTGTTAGGTTGTAGATTCTGGAGTGAAGAAGATGGAGGGTGAAGCAATGAGGAAGAATCAAACTCTAATTTGTGCACCAATTATGGCTGATTCAGTGAATCAAATGTTGATTCTTATGCAAAAGGCTAAAATTAGTGGGGCTGATCTTGTGGAGGTTCGAGTGGATAGCTTGAAAAGCTTTAATCCTCGCCCAGATATTGATACCCTGATCAAACAATGCCCTTTGCCTACTCTCTTCACTTACAGGTTTCAATTCCTAATTTTCTGCTTCCATGTTTGTGTCCTGTGAAACTGCCATATCTGAATTGAGTTGTTAAAGTTTGTCCTTTTTTGTTATAGCTAGAAGAATTGGAAAACAGAATTATATAAAAAATATCCGAGACCACATAATTTGTGTCCTCAAGTAATTTAATCCCCTCACTGTTCCCGTGGTTATGAATTATTTTCACTCAAGATAAAAATGGATGTAGCTATTATTGGTGTAGCGGTTCCTTAAACGCCAATAACTTCGTAGAGCTCAAAGTCAGTTGCAAATCACACAAAGACTACAATTATGTTTGTAAAAGAATATGTAGAAGAAGTTCAGAAAATTCGATGCAGAAAATTAAGAGAAACCAATAACCTCCTGCCACGGAGACTTCTTCATTCTCGTCAACAAGGTATCACGCGTGATACCTAAAAAGAAGAATAAGAGAACTACTGATTGGGAATTATAATAAACCTTGATGCAATCTAGGATGACTGTTGCTAGCCTGCATTAAAAAATATCGTTTCACTTGTATATTTGGGGTAAAAACATGTTCCTCTCTAACTAGAAAGTTGCAAAGATTTTTTTGGTTGCTTAATGCCACAGCACAAGTTAGTATTATCTTGGTGCAAAATTGATTAAATGATCTTTTTGACTTGTTCCCACAAAAAAAAAAGGTGGTAGCAAACCTGTATTTTTGATCAAGATATCAACTGTTCCCCATCGATCAACCACCTGCTGGTGTGATACTTGTGAGGTGCAGTTCAGCTGGCAACAACTGTGATAAGATCCTTTCTTAACTAATACTACTAACAAAAGAGAGAGCTTACGTTTTCATCATGGATTCCACATCTTCTTCTTTCGAAACATTGCCTCCAAAAGCCACTATTTATAATCAACAAAGGGTAGTATGAACAGTTGCTACTGTGTCTTATCAGAAAAGTCACAATCCATTCAATGTGAAAGGGTACCATTCAAATTGCATCCTTTCTCTTGGTGTCTTTCCGGGAAAAACTTCATTTCCATTCACACCTTTTAAAACCCAACAACATTAAGGATGATGATTAAGATTTATCCCTTATTCCTTGTTTTGCTTCGAAATCCAAAAAATAGGAGAATAAGCCTTAGTTGGTACAACAACAACATACTTAGTGTTATCTCATAAGTGGGACATATCATGGTGATACAAATATAAGGAGCACTGCAACATAGCTTAGACCTTCCTAAGGGCAATTACTTTTTCTGTGGTTGGTCCCTTTTCACTTTCTACTGATACAATGCATGTTCGTCAACCTGCAGCTATGTTTTGGGCGTGGGGCAGGGGATAATGTTAATAGGGTACTATCTGACATATCCTGTAGTACACATAAGGAGCTCTACAACATATCTTGGATAAAGGCATAGGGTATGGTTACTTGCTACTTTATCTAATTTGTCCTGGAATTCAGAAAGGCATTGCATTTTTCAATGGCACTAGGTTCTTTTGTATATAATTATGTTCTGATCGTTTTGTATATAAATTTTGACCGGTTAACTTTCTCAGCACTGGCTTTTTCAGGACACCAATTACATGAACTCGAAAAGATATTTGCTATTTTCATCTGGCTTATTATAACCTTAACAAGCCATCTTCTTTATTTACATTGATACTCTTGTTTGTCAAGAACCTGTGCTTCATTTTTGTGATGCATGTTTTCATATGGGAATTTTGTGAACCACACTTTAGCAATACAGGCAGGATAAGTATGTCCTGAATTTCGGTGTTATGTCTATTGTAAATTTTTGACATAATAAAACAAGGACACTTCTATATCTTCATACAAGACATCTGAGTTCAACCTTATGATATAATTTATTGCAGTGTCTGTTAACTTGTGATAGCAAATATTAGTTCTCTTACAATATACATGTAAATATAGCTCGACTTTCTGATTTTGTAGTTCCTCTCTTACTTCTCGACATTGGAAAGTGCATTATAAATAATTTCCGAACTTTACCTACTTTGCTAGGCCCACTTGGGAAGGTGGTCAGTATGCTGGTGATGAAAAGAGTCGATTGGATGCACTTCGATTAGCGATGGAGTTGGGAGCTGATTACATTGATGTTGAGCTAAAGGTAAATTTCACGCTAAAATGTCCCTTCCCACCTTATCCGCTAAAAAAGAAAAGAAAAGAATGATGAGCTTTCCCTGAGTGACTGCTGCTAAGTGTCCTCAATGGAATTGATCAAGTAAATGCATAAAAAGGAGAATACAAGGCCAATCAATCTAGTTGCTTGATGTAAAGATCTCCAAAAACTTGAGTAGTTTTGTATTGTGACTTTGAGCATGACTTTTGAGATGTATGGCCTGAGATGCTACTTGCATGAAGGAATATTACAGTCACAGACTGATTTTGCCAACTAAGAAACCCTTCCTGTTGGAATATTTGATATATAAAGCTTTGCTAACTTTAAGATCAACATTTCTCATACTTTGAGTCTTCATTTGTTCTTCCTTTTTGCTTTGACAGATACTTCATAAATTATCAATAATCATTGCTTTTCTTATGCTGTTTGTTTCGTTTTTCTCCTCCTCCTTTAGGCTATTGGCGAGTTCAACAATGCCCTGCATGGAAATAAATCTGCAAAATGCAAACTTATTGTTTCTTCTCACAACTATGAAAGCACACCGTCAGCTGAGGATCTTGGCAATCTAGTAGCAAGAATACAGGCATCTGGAGCTGACATTGTGAAATTTGCTACAACTGCACAGGATATCACTGATGTTGTACGTGTTTTCCAAATTACTGTTCATTCTCAAGTAAGAGGCGTAAGTAGTATAGTCAAGTTGTATAAGCATAACTTGTGTTAAAATATGCATGGTGATCCATCATGGTTTTTCCTCAGCTGGATTTGGTGCATAATAATAGTAGCTGCTTGACTGGAATCTAGAAGCTGGCTGCTTTTTGATTTTTGTATTAACTATTAAGCCATACATGCCAATAAGTTAGGTATAGCAGCACAAACTTATGGCTGAGAATAACTTGTTAAAAAAAAGTAATCGAGAATAACTTCCAAATTAACACTCTCTTTCTCTCTCGGTGAAAATGGTGGGGGTTTGTTATATTGTCTTAATTTATGTGATGATTTTTTCCATTGCAAGAAAAATTTAAAGGTAGATAGCAGAATTGATGCCTTGGAGACATTTTATCAAATGAATGGCATCCTGATATCACTTGTCAATTAAGAGGCCTTTTAGTGATCGTGTTATATGCTGTTGGGTTGTTGGATTCTAGTGAAGGCTGGTGAGTGAAAGCTGGTGGATTCTTATATGTGTTAACAATTATGTTTTAGTTCAAACTAATTTTCACTGAAATGATTTAGCAAGTAGTGATAAGGTGATGATTGGCTAAAAGAATTATATGTTCTCTTAAATACAAAAGTTTTCAAAGAATTATATGTTCAAAAGTAGTTTTCACTGACATTTTTTCAGAGATAGCTCTTCCCTTTATGAAACCACTTTGTTTTTTTGGAGATGATCTTTGGCAGTAAGTTGGCCAGTCTAGAGTTAAGGATTTTAGAAATAATCTTGGATGATACATTGCACAGGCTAATGAGTCTGAGATCAGAATTTTTTTGAGGGTGATCTATTTTAGGGATCATAATAATACAAGTGTGAGTATAGAACATGGTAGGAGCGGATCACCGGAAGAGAACCTTGACAGCATTGTGGACTTCAGTAGAGTTGATATCCCAACATTTTTGGTAGAACATTCCACTAATACCATCAGGCCCAGGTGACTGTCAGGATCAATAACTAGCATGCTTTCAGTCACTTCCTGCACGGTAGGAACGAAACTCAACTTGTTATTTTCTTCCTCAGTGATACAACTTTCAATACAGTTCAGGGCACTGAAATCAGTAGTATCAGAAACTTGAGCAAAAAGGTTCTTATAATAGTAGACCGCTCCTTCAGCAATATTAGTGGTCTCCTTCTAACCAGTTGCCATGATCATCCTGGATTCTTCTGATATTCAATTTCCTTCTGTTATCTTTGATGGTGGCATGGAAGTAAGCTGTGTTCGCATCATCCTCATTCATCCATCTGACTCTTGCTTTTTTTTTCCTGAGTCAAAAAAAAAAATATAATCCTGAATTTTTAGGTATCTAATGAACTCAGCTTTACATTTAGATAGTTCACATCTATTCTCAGGAGTGTTATTAGCAATGCAGTTGTCTTCCATATCCCTAATCAATGATTCCAATCTCTTAGGCTCCTTATAAATATCACCAGAGGTTTGCTTAGACCAGATACTGAGAGCTTTAGTGGTGTTCTTGATTTTTTGGCGGAGGATGTAAAGAGGGTTCCATATACTTGTTCATCCCAATTCCCAACTGTTTTGGACAGTTCGATGAAAGTCGGGGTGATCTGTCCAAAAGTTAAGGAATTTGAAATATATAATGCCTTGGATGTCTTCATGGAGGATTTTCACTAGAAGAGGGGCATGGTCCGAACAAGATCTGGATAAGTGTGTGACAGAGGTGCTGTTGTACTCGTCAAACCAGTTAGAATTGTTGGCTAGCCTATCAAGTCTTTTCCAAATAGTATGTTGGGGGGGGGGGTCCCTGTTACACCGTGTGACTACGGTTACTGTGTATCTGGCATCCTGTAGGCCACATTTGTTAAGGCATTCGATGAAGTCCAAGCGTTCTTCAAGTCTGTGAGGTATGCCACCAAGTTTTTCTCCTCTGTCAGTAATAACATTGAAGTCTCCAACTGCACCCCAAGGTTCATTTATGTGAAGGGACATTGTTCTCAAATCTGCCCACAGTTCTTTCCTTAACTCAACATCACATTTGGCATAGACTATAGTGAGCTTGAATGGTGAACTGTTGCTGGGATCCACTTTGATAAGAACATTTTGTTCTTTATCTTGCAATATGGTAACTATAACATCACCCGTCCATAGTAGCCAAATTTTGTTGGAGCAATTGTTAAAAACATGGTCCACCCAAGTTCTTTTTGATAATTCTCAATTTTTCCACTGTCCACCATAGGTTCTTGAAGGCAAATGAGAGGTAATTGGAGTTGGAGTCTCTCTAGGGATCCTTTTGATCCAATTCCTCTAATGTTCCAAGATAAAAAATTAATCATTGGAAACTGTAGGGGTAAGGTTGCTTTATTTATCCTTGATAGGATTGGTTGCATTGTCATTAAGAGTTGTGTTTCTCCGGTATTGTGGCTTTTTCTTGGGGATAGATTATAGTTGTAAGAGATGTTCTGTTTCGATTGGATGTCATGCTGATGTCCTTCAATAGTGTTGTTACCTGATTTTTTGCCTCTGGTAGCCTCATCATCAGAATGAGATATTTCATAGTTCTCATTCTGACATTCCATAATCTTTCCTGGTACAACACCGTCTCCATCCACCATCTCTATGTCAGTTTTGCTGAATGCCTCTCAAAGTGAGAGTTTTCCCATTATATAGAGAGAATAAATATTACAAATCCCTAAAGATCCGTCATTCCTATCCCTAAAGATCAGCTATTCTATCTCTACAAATCTGCTATTCAATCCCTCCAAATCCGCTATTCTATCACAATATTTATTCCTTTGATTCTACAACAAATCTATATGATCATGCTAATTTATATCACTATCTAATTACATTAATATATACAATTATTTAGATTTCCATCATGCTAACATCCCCCCTCAAATTGATGCCGGTGGATCAAGAAGCATCAATTTGCCTACTAGAAACTGATGGCGTTGTCGTGCCATAGATTTTGTAAACGCATCAGCTATTTGAAGATCACTGGACACATGTGGAAGAGTAATGACTCCTTTATCTACAGCTTCTCGTATATAATGACAATCTACTTCGATGTGTTTGGTCCTCTCATGAAAAACTGGATTAGTAGCAATCTGAATAGCACTTGTATTATCAGCATGGAGAGGAGTAGGATGAGATTGAGGAAATCCAATCTCAGCAAGTAATCCACGAAGCCATACAACCTCGGAGCAAGCAGTAGACATGGATCGATATTCAGCCTCTGTTGAAGATTTTGACACACGATCTTGCTTTTTACTCTTCCACGATATCAATGACTCTCCAAGAAACATGCACCAACCAGTGACTGAACGACGAGTATCAGGACATCCCGCCCAGTCAGAATCACTAAAAGCATTAAGACGAATAGGAGAACCACTTGGAAAGAACAATCCACGAGTAGATGTTCCTAGAAGATACCGAATGATGCGACGAACAGCCACCAAGTGGAGATGACGGGGAGCTTGCATAAATTGGCTAACTTGTTGCACTGCAAAAGAGATATCAGGCCGAGTAATAGTAAGGTAATTTAGACTCCCAACTAATTGTCGAAACATAGTTGGATCAGGAAGAAGATCGCCTTCCTCACGACGATACTTCACATTCAATTCCAATGGAGTATCTACAGAGGAGGAATCTTGAAGGCCAGCCAAAGAAATCAGATCCTGAGTATATTTGTGTTGGTTTAGAAACACACCTGAAGCAACATTATGAACTTCTAAACCCAAAAAATATGTAAGAGTACCAAGATCTTTCATATGAAAAGAATCTTTAAGCTGCTGTTGGAGGCTAGTAATCAGTGAAGAATCAGTTCCTGTGATGATAATGTCATCTACATACACCAAAAGAAGAACACAACCTGTAGATGTTTTCCGAAGAAACAAAGACGAGTCATATTTGCTCTGCTCAAAAGAAAATTGTAGCAAAGTAGACCGGAACTTATCAAACCAAGCTCTTGGAGCTTGTTTTAATCCATATAAAAACCGCTTCAACTTGCACACATCTGATGTAGGTGATGAGAACAAACCAGGTGGAGGTTTCATATAAATCTCTTCTTTGAGATCACCATGGAGAAAAGCATTTTTGACATCCATTTGATAAAGAGACCAATTTTGTGAAGCAGCAATGGCAATAATAGTTCGCACCGTAGTCATTTTTGCTACTGGTGCAAAAGTCTCCTCATAGTCCACCCCATACTCTTGTCTGTTACCAAGAACAACCAATCGAGCTTTGTACCGATCAAGAGTTCCATCAGAATGAAGTTTAATTGAATAAACCCATTTACATCCAATAGGGCGGACATTTGAAGGACATGAAACAATGTCCCATGTGTCATTTTCTTTAAGAGCCAAAAGTTCCTCCTCCATTGCTTTTTGCCAACATTCAAGCTTGGAGGCTTGTGAGTAACCTGTTGGAATAGAGATGGTGGATAAAGTAGAAGAAAAACCATACCGTTTAGGAGTTTGAGACACTCTAGTAGATCGCCGAGGAGGCTCAAGAGGAGCAGGCCTTGAAAAAATCTCAGATTCTGGTTGTAGAGCAGTCTCAGGTGGCGGATCTGTTTCAGGATGGGGTAAAGTTGGCCGACGTCGTTCATACACAAATCCTGGTTTGAATCGCTTAGAAGACAATGACAAATCCTCAAAAGTAGGAAGAAGAGGAGAAACAGAAGATGACTCAATATGAGTAGGAAAGAAATAGTGATTTTCAAAGAAAATAACATTCCTAGAAACACGAAATTTGTTAGAACTTGGATCATAACAAATAAATCCTTTTTGCGAAGTACTATAGCCCATAAAAGCACATTTAATAGACTGAACAGAGAGTTTATTGCGTTGAGAAGGAGGAAGGTGCACAAAACAAACACAACCAAATGTATGAAAACTATGATAGCTAGGATACTTGTGCAAAAGACGATAATATGGAGACTCAAGGTTTAACACTTTAGATGGAAGTCTATTAATCAAATAGACAGCAGTAGACACAGCTTCAACCCAATATTTAGATGGAACAGAGGACTCAATCAATAAAGTACGAGTGACATCCAAAAGATGACGGTTTTTACGCTCAGCAACCCCATTTTGTTGTGGCGTGTATGGGCAAGAGCGTTGTGATACAATTCCTTTCTCAAGCAACAAATTATTGAATTCATGAGACATATATTCTCCACCAGAATCAGATCTTAATATTTTGATGCATGTGGAAAATTGAGTCTCAACGTAAGCCAAAAACTTCTTGAATATGGAAAACACTTCAGATTTAGATCGAAGAAAATACACCCATGTAAACCGACTATGGTCATCTATAAATGTCACAAAATACTTGAAATGAGCATGAGAAATTACTGGTGAAATTCCCCAAACATCACTATGAATGACATCAAAACACTTTGCAGCACGACTACCAAAATTAGGAAAAGGAAGAGTTTTACTTTTGCCTAATTTACAAGTAGAACAATCAAAGGAAGCAACTGAAAATTGATTTTTATTTCCCAATAAACCAGAATTGGACAAATGAGACAACACAATAGAATTTGGATGTCCTAGACGTTTATGCCAAACCTCATTCTTAGTAGTGGTGGAAGCAAAAGCCAGAACAGGAGGAATAGAAAAGTGTATAGGAAACAATCTTCCAACTTTAGGCCCCTTCGCGATTATCGTCCCCGACACCTGATCCTGCACAAGGCAACCATTACGAGAAAAGTTCACATTACAATTGTTATCTACCAATTGGCCAACCGAAATAAGACTAGTGGAGAGCTTTGGTGATACAAAAACATTCTTGAAAGTTTCAGTAATATCCCCAACCTTGGTAATGGGTAAATTACTACCATTGGCAACCTGAATTTGTGTTGGACCATTATACTCATGGATGTTTTTGAGTATATCAGTTGAGTTGGTCATATGATTGGAAGCGCCAGAATCAACAAGCCAAAATTTAGATATTACCTCATTACCTTGTAGTCCCAAAGTTGAAAATGCTGACAAGATCATTTGTTGTACCATTTGAGGAGTAATAACTTATCCTACCGAAGATGAACTATCTGTAGTGGAATCATTTATCCCAACTTGGAAAGCCTTTGTCCTACGGTTTTGAGGACGTGTGGGACACTCTTTGATAATGTGTCCTTGTTGTTTACAATAATTACAGAACTTCTTGCCACAATTGCGAGCAATATGACCATATTTCTTGCAACTGTAGCATTGAGTTCTAGCCATATCCACGCCCTTTCCTTTCCCTTGAGATGCAAATGCAACAGTGACAACATTTTCTTGATGAAAAGCATTTTGTGTGACGAGACGCTGCTCCTCACGAAGTAATTCCCTAAAACAGACATCCAACGAGGGAGATGGATCACGACTCATCAAGTTGGAGCGAACACTTTCAAAGTCAGATCGTAATTTCATCAAAAATTGATCTCGCTTGCTTTGTTCATGAACTCCTTGAATGATGGAGAGAGATTCAGAAGGTATTTTAGCATAAACGATATCGGTAAATTCAGCCCATAAGTTCTGAAATCTAGAGAAATAATCTTGAATAGAGAGACCTCCTTGTGAATACATAGCAATTTCATGCTCTAACTGAAAGCGCCTTGCGGTATGGTCTTGGTTGTAAACCTTCCGTAAATAATCCCACATGGCCTTTGCTGTCTTGTATGGCCTGAGATTAAGAACAATAAGAGGGTCAATTGACCCTAAAATCCATGTCATCACCCGAGCATCTTTAACCTTCCATTGACCAAGCTTTTTAGGATCGGTAGGAGTAGGATCGCTTCCATCTATATGTCCCCATAATTCTTTTCCGGTGACAAATAGTTGGAATTGAAATTCCCAGGCGGAGTAATTTTTTCCCGTGAAACGAACATGAAAAGACTCAAACTGATATGACGACATGTTTTTGACAAGCTAAGGAAGATAGAAATGCAATGATGCAAAATAACCAGAATGAAAAGAGACTAAGATTCCAAGATGCCTTAACTTCCAAGATACTTAGGACTAACTGTTGACTAACAGTAAGCACAACCAAAACTTCCAAAAAAAATTCTGGAAGGAACCACAGATGAAGGACACTAAGAATCAAAACACTGAAAAAGTCTCTGATACCATGTCAGTTTTGCTGAATGCCTCTCAAAGTGAGAGTTTTCCCATTATATAGAGAGAATAAATATTACAAATCCCTAAAGATCCGTCATTCCTATCCCTAAAGATCAGCTATTCTATCTCTACAAATCTGCTATTCAATCCCTCCAAATCCGCTATTCTATCACAATATTTATTCCTTTGATTCTACAACAAATCTATATGATCATGCTAATTTATATCACTATCTAATTACATTAATATATACAATTATTTAGATTTCCATCATGCTAACACTCTATGTCTTGTTGTAACTCTCCTGTGTCGTTTATCCCAAGCTTAGTAGTATCAGGCGGGTCTGGTTCTTGGGATAGGGGCTCTTCCGCTTGATTGTGTTCCTGTCTTATATCTCCCAGGAGATTCACAATATTACCTCTGATCTGTTCATTGGTCTCTATGACCTTTTCTTGTTGATTCAGGTTGATAGCAGGTCGTGTTGGTAGAGTATTTCCAATATTTCCATGTTTTTGATTTGCTTCTCCATACAACTCTATATTTTTGGGATGAAGACTTTACTCATGAATCTCTGCTTGCTTTTTAATTGGAGCCTCTTTGGTGTGCTTTTTCCCTGTGGTTGGATTAGTCCCAATTTCTGATTTTATTGTTTTTTTCTGCAATCTCCATGTTGTGCTTGAGATCACTCCTCACTTTTGACCCGGAGATTATGCTGATGTTTCACTCTTTCTCTTGTTCTTTTCATGTCTTGTAGTTATGTTCCTTGTCCCATATTGTACTTTTAGCTCTGGGCGGGGGTGGTTGCTCCATGATATGTTCATCTGTAATGTCATTTGGTTCAACATTCATATGCAAAATTTTATTATCTGCTAGTTGACTGAACATGTTGGATTCTTGTTGTGTCCTAATTTCAGCGCCCTAACATTTTCTTCCTTGCCTTTTAGGTTCCTTTGATTTTGTTGTTCTTGTCCAGTAGAATTGGCTTCACCCTTTTCTTTTTCTACTTGGTGCCAATCTTCCTCCATAGGATTATTCATTTCAATGGAGTTGTTTTGGATTTTGCTCGTGACATGGTTTACCTCTCTCTGTGTTGAAATTTGCTGGTTGTTAATGGCAGCTTTATTATTGGCCTGCTCCTTGTCATCCTGTTTCCTTTGGTAGCTTGTTTTGAGCTTGTTATGAAAGTATTGATATCTTGCTTCTGTACTTTCTGTTTCCTAAGTTCTTTGTTGATCTTTTGGTGTTTCCAAGTGTGCAAATCTGCATTTCTCCTTGGTATATCCTCGACTCATGCACTGTAGACAAAAGGAGGGAATGGTCTCATAATCAGTCTTTTGGATGAAGGATTCTAGCTGACTGTCTGAATTCCTTTCTTCACTAGAATTTCTTTGATCTAAGGTTTAGTGAGATCAATTTCGACTCTCAATTTGGCCGTGGTTGGTCTAGTCTTTGATTGCGTAGCTCTGTCCATCACTATTGGGGTGCCAATTGGGCTAACTATTCGGCACAATGCTGCCCATTCGTAGTAGTGCCATGGGAGGTCCGACAAGTTGATCCAAACTGGGGCAAAGTTGTAAGTGACCATGGTGTTATTAGGCAGATCCTGCTATATTAGTTATACAGAAAGAACAGAGAGAAGAAGAATGAGAGTTATTGATAAGAAGATATTCTGATATTATGAACTGTTGATCATAGAGTACTGCCTACATGTGCTTATATACACAACTATTGTAGCTTAGTTAGTTCTAGTAAGTTCTAGACTAATGACCTGTTAATTAACTAACCAACTAGATCTCGTAACTAACTTCTTGAACAGACTAACTGCTGTACTAACATTTATTTAACTAACTGATGACTAACTTCTCTCAACACATGATGTTATAATCCTCGTCGTCCACATCAATAAACACATGTTTGCTACTTTTGCTTCAATTTTCACATGCCCTTTGGTAGGAACAATTTTGTGAAAGTTTTCCCTAATTTTGTCAATCTGGGGCCTGCTTTTATCAACTTTGCCTATGATAGTCCATCTGCAGGTATCAGCAAGAATGTCGTGTTCCTCTTTTGTGGACACTACTATTGGTTTGCCATTGATAATTTCACGTCTTCTTGGGTTGAGTTTGATACTTACTTCGTGTGTGGTTTGAGCCCTCGGTTAGTGCCTCTGCATATGAGGAGAGATCAATGGATTTGGTTCCCTGTTCGGTGATGGGGTTTTTATCGGTGGTGGTTCTCGCTGTTAAAGGGGGGAAGTTGGTAGTATCTGGTGGGTCTGGGTGTATGCTGGGTGGAGCGCAGGGAGAGATATGGAGAGACTCATCTGGTCTCTGGTTGAAACTAGCCGTTACCAGTGTTAAAGTTATGTTTGTAATCTGAAAGTAGAAGAGAGCGAGGAGAAAGAAGAGAGAGAAGTCTACACAAGAAAAGTTTGACCTTGCTGCAACTATAATATTATTCATGTGCATACATGGTTATTTGTTATTAGGATTTGTAATGCTTATTGTATGCTTATAATTTTCCTCCATCTCCCTTGAGTCTCTGGCTTTCTTTTTCTTTCTTTCGTGTTACCCGTGTGAATATGAGTTTGCTTGCATTCTGAGGTGCTTCTCATGATAAACATTAATTCATTTCCTGCACTTTGTTAAATAGGTACCAATAATAGCCATGGTCATGGGAGAGAAGGGTTTGATGTCTCGGATACTTTGTCCAAAATTTGGTGGATACCTCACGTTTGGTACTCTTGAAGTGGGAAAAGTTTCAGCTCCTGGGCAACCAACAGTCGAAGATCTTCTGAATTTATACAATTTCAGACAGTTGGGACCAGATACCAAAATATTTGGCATTATTGGGAAGCCAGTTAGCCATAGCAAATCACCTTTATTATATAATGAATCTTTCAGATCAGTTGGGTTTAATGGTGTTTTCATGCATTTGCTGGTAGATGATATTGCAAATTTTTTCCGGACTTATTCATCATTAGATTTTGCTGGCTTCAGGTTTGCTCTCAAAGCAGAAACTGTTATTTTATCAGATATCTCATCAGGGTAGTCATGCCAAATTTCAGTGGCCCACTATCGTCCTTCTCCCTCTTTCTCACAGCTTAAAAGGGTCATCTACTTATACATGTGCATACTGCATGCTCACAGGGTTGAGTTTACTGGGTTTTTCTTTCTGATTTTCTTTTTCTTGATTGAGATCATCCCTGTCGTGTTTTTCCTAATTTTTATCTGTCTTCCATGCCTAGTAAATATAATTCATATGCATGGTATGTTCTATAAGTTCAATTATATGCATGTTAAGAATTAATTATGCAACTCTATGTTGTGCAGCTGTACAATTCCTCACAAAGAAGCCGCTCTTGACTGCTGTGCTGAAATTGATCCTACTGCTAAGGTATTAGCTATATCATGATCTTATAATACTTTCAGCTGTTTCTGTTTGCTTTGTGTTACAGGGATAAGTATTACAAATTGTTTGGATGATTTATCTTATCACATGCAATTTCTTGGTTTCTTGACTATCCCGCAGGCAATAGGGGCTGTCAATTGTATTATAAGGCGACCTGATGGGAAGTTATTTGGTTGCAATACAGACTATATCGGTGCTATCTCCGCCATTGAAGAAGGATTGCAAGGTCAAAGAGTCATTTCCTAGTTGCAAACACCGTTTTCTGATGTAGAGCTTAATGTTTGAGCTTCATTATTTCCTTTTACAGGTTCACAACCTAGTATATCTGGGTCACCCTTGGCTGGTAAATTGTTTGTGGTCATTGGTGCTGGTGGCGCTGGAAAGGCGATTGCTTATGGTGCAAAGGAAAAGGGGGCTAGGGTGGTGATTGCTAATCGTACCTATGGTTGGTCAACACTCCATTTTTGAAATTCTGTCTAGCTCATGACCATGAAGTCTTCACACCATGCCTAGTACTTCTACTCTAGTATTAAGTCAACTATGTTACTTCATACTGATATTCTGTCTGATTTCTTGAAGAACGAGCGCGAGAACTTGCTATTGTAGTTGGAGCTGAGGCCTTATCTCTTGACGAGCTTAGCAATTTCCATCCAGAAAATGATATGATTCTTGCAAATACCACCTCCATAGGCATGCAACCTAAGGTTGATGATACACCAATCTCTAAGGTTTGCCTCTTTGCACTTATCTTAGATAAAAAGAACTCGTTGTTGAGTCCATATCTTATTAGTTGAACAGATGCAACTACTGTTGTGTTGAAATGTGACTGTGGTTGTAAAGAGGGTTAAGTGTTGTGTTGAAATGTGAACTTTGTCTTAAAAGAAAAAATATATTTTGATTTGTGTGAAACATGGATTTAGTTAGTTCAGTAGTTAGGATATTAATTAATGTGAGGATACATGTATAGCTGAATACATGTATTTGAGAAAAAGAGGGATGAATAGATCTAAACGACGATAGATGTACTAAACTAGGTATATGCTAGGATAGTCCAAGAAAATACCTAGATATAATAGTCATTTTTGATAGGGTTAGAATCATTGGTTGAAGCAAGTAGAGTGAAGTAAAGACCAATCATTTCCTTCACTTGTATTCAAGAAGGAATTTGAGTGATTGAGAGTGCTCCTCTTCCTAAATTTCTAACATTTAGTATCAGAGCTACTTGTCTTGTAGAACCGGTGGAGAATTCAAAATTTTCAAAATAATTAGTCGTCTTTAGAACAAAATGGATATGAGCAAGACTGGTTATTATAACTATGAGAATGCCGTAGGTGGAACTATCAAAATTTTAAAAGTTAAAAAGGTTTTGAAAGAATTTTATTAGGAATGAACCCAACAAGGGTGTCAACCCTAACGAAGCAGTTGCTCATGGAGTTGTTTCACAAAAATGAATCTTGAATAGAGAGGTAATAGATGATGTTGCTGCAGAAAGATAAATAAGAAAATCCACTCTCAATCTATCAAGAAATTGATGATGAGATGTGGGAGAAAGTTTTTTTTTTTTTTTTGTGAAACCTGAAAAATGAAGATGAAAATGATTATAATTGCAAACATGAGAAAGCATGTTGTCGAATCTAACAACAGAAGCTTTGATGAAAATTTTAAGATGTGATTCCTGAAGAAGTGGATGCTTCTAAAATACTATCTATTGTTGTAGAACCTAAAAAAGCTTTTACAATAAATGATCATTGAAAAATGATGAAGAAAAACTCCTCATGCTACTTGGAAATCTCCAAAAAAGAGAGCACCAATGAAGAGGGATGTTCTGATGAAACTGATGATGTGCCTTCTAAAGCACAATCAGTAAAAGTGACAATCTCAATCCTAAGAAGGAAATGTTTTCTGAGAAAGTGAGGATTTGGGAAGATGAAAACGCTAGGATCTCTGAATAAGATAGATGAAAACCATCCAAACTCTCAAGAAGAATGCTGATATGCAATCTTGAAAGAGGTGAGGAAGAAAGATTTGAGGAATTGAAGAATATTTTGTGAATTACCTCAATTAGCTTTATACCCAGAATGTGTGTGTAATCTTTTTAGATATATATCAAAATCAATCGTCTTTATGTTAAAGAACCAGATCTTTTAGGCCTTTCATAACCTTAGAAACCCGCCTAGTCAACAAATGAAGTCTCTAATTCTATTCATTTTCAAGATATCTTCTGGATAAGATCCTTATAATTCCATGAGTGGTTTAAAAAGTTTAAATGAAGTTCTGAAATGTGAAAAGAACTTTGGTGATTTGTTCCTTTTCAAGAAAAACAAAATAAAACATATACGATGTATGAGACCAATTCTATCAGAAATGGAACTTCTGGTTAGAAACCAGTAAAAGATCATCGTCTGCTGCTTTCAATCTGAGCTACATGCACTGATAAGTGCTTATAATACTGCTGCTGACACTGTTAAATTAGGATGTGGTTGGAGGGTTTGATATAAAATCTGGGTTGATATTCTACATTTCAAGAGCTGCTGCCACATGAAATTGTTTCATGTATTTATTTTCTATAAGGCAAGACAAAATTCACTATTTTCAGAATTTTGACATTTTTGTGAAGTAGAAAGAACTAACTTTAGTGCTGAGGAATCTGGATGCACTATTTTCAGCTAAATAGCTATAAAATGGATAGAACATATCACAGAGCAGATAGTCTGTGGCTAAAACATAAATCTATATGTTGTGCTAGTGAGTTGCAGCCAATAACATAAAACTAAAGTTTGAGTATCAGCGTAAAGTTTACATAATATGTGTTTTTTAAAAGTTGCCAACATATAAACTAAATGATTGATTTTCTTTACTCAAAGCGAGAACTGAGTAAAGGGACGAGTGCATGGATTTTTTACTTTCTAATCCATCTTAAGGTGGCTGTTTTACAGTTTTGTTGCCTTGGCTATCTCAGGACTGTGAAGACTTTGCAAAGTGTGTTTCTCTATTTAGCTTGCTTATTTGAACTTAATATATATGTCCTTGTCTAGTTGATGCCTAATATGGAATAAGAATAAAATAGTGTCTACTTGTTTTACGATACATTTGTGATCGGCTCGTTAAACAAATATTTCGAGTGCTAGTGATGTAGCAAGGAATAAAGATAGACAGAAAATAATAGTGCTAAGGATTAGTAGTTAAATAAGTTCAGTTATTATAATTTAAAATGATGTACCATAAACTTTCTAGACAAACAAAGAACTTGTTACGTACAACACCACAGGTATGACACCATCACTACCATGTTTAGCAAGATCAAAAGATTCAACTATACCAAGAATGTTCAAGCAAATGCAGTCCATATTAAGAGTCTAAGGTTCAGTACTACTATCTCTAAATAGCTGCAAGAAAACAAAAGCTAGTACAGTAGCAAAAGAAAGCAATTGCATAACTTACATCTCAATGATAACCCCAAAGGCAATCTCCTAAACATAATCCATTGACTAAAGCATAGACCAAAACTCAATCAATCACCAGTATCTCCCCAATCCCCATGATTAAGCAACAGAAAGACTGCTCGAGGACTATGGTCGAATAACGTCACTAGATGAGGACCGGGCATTCCCAAACCCTTATCCAACTTCTCACACAAACACAACCTGTTCATCGAACTTTATTCACACAAAGCTCCTTACATCCTCCACTTGTGGAATGCATGTAACTCTGGAAATGAGCTATCTACCTACCTACTAGCCACTCAGGTTTTGGATATAACCCCAATTTTATGATTTTGAAAAGTGAAGCAGATCAAATGAGAAACTATTATTGGTAATATATATTTAAACACGAGCAAGATATATTTCTAGTAATTTGAACTTACTATTAACAGCTATGAGGAGGATGAATGTTATTCAAACGTGTACCATATTATCTGTACACTCTTGAATGTTCCAATACCAATTAGCTTTCCATGAGTTTTTTCTTCTGTTTTGTTCTGTTAACTCAATTGCTTTCAGCAATGAACTTCAAAATTTGCCTTCTCAGTGTAAATGATTGTTTTTTGAGCTATTCATTCTATATCTGGGGTCTGCTTTGTCTCTATGAGTTGACAGGTCTAATGTCCATTTACACAATTTCCTGAAACCCGTTATTCAAATTGATGTCTATTTTTTGCTTATTTCCCTTGATGCTATTTGTAATGAACAAAACATTGTTTTAAAATTGTGTGACTATATTGAACTTCTCTGACCACTTCTTAATTACAGGAAGCTTTGAAGCACTACTCACTTGTTTTCGATGCTGTTTATACACCCAAAATCACTAGACTCCTGCGAGAAGCTCAAGAGAGTGGAGCAAAAATTGTGACAGGAGTTGAAATGTTTATCGGGCAGGCATATGAGCAATATGAAAGATTTACAGGATTGCCAGGTAAGTTTAAGATAAGTCTGTTCCTCGATTGTGTGTTCATGGCATAACTGACACTGATTATTCTTTTCTTCTTGTATTGAAACTCCAGCTCCTAAGGAACTTTTCAAGAATATAATGTCTACATACTGAGAGGATCCCTTTCACTTTTCAATCCGGGCTGCTAATTATTATTCCTCCTAAATCCGACATGATTGTGTTAGAGTTTGCTCTACCACTGTTTGTGCTTCAGAGGAAGTAATTTTGTCCAGGTAAATCGTACTTTTTGCGGAAACAGAGGATGTTCAGACATACCAGTTAATCTATGGCAGGAAAATCCACCATCTTTCTGGCTATGTTAAAGACTCTTGATTCTTTGACAAGTATTGTATTTTGGGAGGAAATTCAGTAAACAGAGATGTATACATTGCTTCATCATTGTAAAATCATACTTAGAAATTCCTCTTGATTATCATCATTATTATTAAATGTTGTCACATTATTGTATCATACTAAGACAATTTTGATTTGAGTTCAATGACTTTGAGCCAGTTTGTTTTTTAAATTAATTCAGGTTCCACTTTACTAGTACATTTGTCGTGTTTTTGATGGGGGTTCAAAAAACTTACCGATATGCATGGGCAACAAAAATTCTTTTCAGTAAAATAACGTATCGATATTGTATAAATAGTATATAATCGTGTGTAGATGATGTATAACTATGTATTAAAAATGTATATACATCTATATACATTGTTTATACAATATTTATACATTGTGGACAAAAATGTTTCAAGTCCAATCAACTCAAATCGCCTATATATAGTTCCAAAATTTAGATATGAGTCTCTCTCAATGTTTTGAGTCTTTTGATATATTATTTACTCGAAATGATTCACGTTTGCAATTTTATGTAGTAAATGATAATTAGTTATTTTGAATAAGAAATTGACTCAATAGATGTGTTGTCTAATTTTTACTTTAAGAAAATATAATGAAATAAGATAAAAGTAGCAGCATTTGCATTTTGGAGGACATAGATGTCACCTGTAAAACACAAAATGATAATTGAATTAATTTTTCCAAATTAAATTTTAAGGCATCAACTATTTACAACTAGTAAGTATATTTTTGAATATATGGTACTTCAAACCATGAGATTCTTATGGACGAATTCGACTTTGATGATATAATAGAGGTGTCAGCCTATGGAAGATGTGGAGGAGACCTCTCTTTTGGCTCACTACCATTACTAGAAAACAAAGTTTAGTTACAATAATTTTTTTTTAAAATCTTATTTAGTCATGAATTAGTGACGGATTATAAGAAAATTAAATTGGCTAGGAGCTATTTAGAGACAAATTGGCTAAGGGATTACCGAAAAATTAATTTTTGTAGTTAATTCTATATTTTCTAGCAATGTGGTATTCACTGTCACAAACTGATATTTGGCTAAAAGTGTGTATTTATATTATACTAGTCTCTAGGCATGTGTGTTGCACGTGTATCCCATATATAAGTTTCTAAAATCATATTAACATGTAGTTGGAAAATATATAAAGAATTGTAAACTATTTTCTTCTAATTTTATAAAAATATTTCCATCAAATACAATATAAATATATTTAATAGAAATATATATATATATATATATATGATACAGATTAAAGCCGTCAATCCTGCTGATTTGTGGGCTTGAAAAATATCGGTAGGATCGGCCCGTGGGTCAATAAAAATTAATTAAAAAATGTAACATAATATTAAAATTTAGAATTAAAGAGAGTCCAAACTCAAAACAATTAGGTTAATATTTCTTTTTAGGTATTTATACTTTTATTTGAAAAAAAAAATTAATAAATATTATAAAGATAATTTTATTTGTGGATTTGATTAAGAAGTGGTAACATTAACATCATGTAATATTGTTTTGTCGATATTTATGATAATATTTTAAAATTATAATTTATAATTTAATTTAATAATTACAAAAAATATAATTTTTAAAAAAGTGGACTGACCCGGCAAGCCTGTAGCCCACGTACTTGTGGGTTGAGCCGATCGTTTTCTGACCCACAACAAAAATGGACTAGCCCGACCTGACCTGTAAAATATCAAAGCCTGTATGGATTAGCCCGGATAGGGTGGGCTAGCCCAGACAACTCTATCCTTCTCCATGTTCAAGAAATGACTAATTAATTTGACATTTCAATGAGGAGCTTCCATGATTACTAATGTCTCATTTGTCGAATTATTTGCAGATTAGTAATAACTAATAACATAAAAGAAGAGATGTTAGAGTTAGAGTAGCAAAATTCTAATAATAAGAAAAATAAGAGAATATATATATATATTAAACAAAAAATTATAAAGGGAAAACACCAAGGAAAAGTAGTACCATAGCGATAATTGATATTTCTATTTTTTTAGAAATTAATAATTAGCAAAACATCGTCACCTTATGGCCAACACTAAAGCCTACACATCTTTTCATAAGTCAGTATCTATAATTCAGTGTAGAGTCATAATTTTTTCCAAGGGGTTTGAGATATAAATTGTAAACATATAAAAATGTCAAAATGGATTCAACATCTGTTGTATTAACATAAAAAAGGTTAGATCGTGGATAAATAGTGTATTTTTTCGTCAAATGGAACCTATCAGCTCTAGCTAGCTCCTCCCCTGTCTGCAGCCATCATTTGAGATAGTGAATTCAAAATTATTATGGATGTAGACAAATATTGAGTTTAATCTCCACAACTGACATGGTACAAAGATTAATTAGATATATAGATCCATTAGAATTTAGTGGTAATACATAAATAAATTAAAATAAATCACAAAAATAAAGAAATTCAAGCATAGATAATGAAGCTAAGAGTGAAAACTTTTACATATTATTATATATGTCAGAATATTAAAACAAAAACTTCACCAATAAAATATAAAAGTAAAGGATGAAAAAAATGAATAGAAGAGCAAAAGAAAAAAGATAGACAAATTTCATGTTCTCACCTTGATATTTGAAGAATGATCTCTTGTAAAATATGAGTGAAAACTTAGTTTTTCATAATCCGCGTAAAACATAGATGATATAATCTGAATCTCTGATTTCACACAATAAAGAAGAGAGAGTTGGCAGTTTGCGAGGTTTCTGAGAGCTGAATCCAGTAGGAATACCTCTTTATTTACGGTGTTTAGATTGAACAGATCCAACGTGGCGAAGGAAGGAGCTCTTGGAAAGCATCTTAGTGAGAGTGTCAACCAACTGATAAAAACTAGGTTGTGACTGAAGATATGGTGCTTATTAGCAACCTATTGGTGAACGTAGTGAAAGTCAACAACTATTATATGCTTCATGCGGCTGTGAAGATTGTTGTTCTCGCATAAGTAGGTGACACCAAGGTTGTCACAAATGATTGTAGGTGGCGTGGGTATATGAACATGGAGTTCCTTGAAAAGATTTGTCACCCAAGTGGTCTCATCAACAGCACTAGCAACAACTCGATACTCTGCTTAAGTACACGAGCTAGCAATGGTATGTTGTTTTTTTGATGACCAGCTAACTAGAATAAGGCCAAGAAAAATAACATAACATGCTGTGGAACTTTTATCAGTGAGGTCGCCAGCTCAGTCAGCATCAGAAAACATGGAGAGATTAAGACCGCTGCTTGGAGCAATTCGAAGGCTATTGAGATAGTAGACGTTTAACAACCTTCAAGTGAGCTTCAGATGGAGCATGCATAACTTGAGACAATTTGTTCAATAAGTAAGACTCATCATGCTTGCTAAAAGACAAATATTGCATTTTGTCACGCCCCGAGCGTACACCCTGGACGTAATTGACACTCGAAAACCATTGCTCGTTCCCAAGCGAACTCTTGGCCTGACTCACTACTCAGCGGAAAACATAACTCAAACAAAATGGAAACTCATAATGCAAAAATAACTTAATTTTTTTTAATCTTAAACTCAACTCTAATAATCGTTTGAAAATAATTTAACAAGTATTAGTTAAATACCTCATGAACTCAAAAACATTACAACAACAATGGAAAAAATCGATAGACTCCTCGAATTTTAAACTCTATGAAACCACTACTATTACATAAGGATCTTTGAAACCTCTACTATTACATATGGATTACAGGGAACAAGATCCACGACATCCTAGCAAACTAAAAAAAAAGTGGAACCCTTCGGAAGTAAGGAGGCTTTCCAAAGCTAACTGGAACTCTAAGTGGTCTCAATGGAGCATCTGTTGATAACCATGATTACCTGTATTTGCATCATAAAAAGATACAGGCCAAATGACATAAGTATATTGAATGTACTAGAATGTAGGGGGAATTCTAAAGCATAAACATAAGTTTGAACGGATAGAAAAGAAACATACTTACCACCTCTCAAACTCACTCAACTCAACTCAAACTCCCCCCAAGGATAGGATACTCAACTCAAGGATAAGATACTCAACTCAAAGGTATGATAGTCAACTCGAAGATACTCGACTCAAGATACTCAACTAAAAGATACTCAACTCTTAATACTCAGCTCAAGGTACTTAACTCAAAGATACTCAACTCAAAATACTCAAGGATAAAGCAACAATAAAATATGCAATATATAGAAAGCTTTTAAAACACTAGATAATAACTCAATTGTATGTATAAATACAATAATAACTCAATTGTATGTAAAAATACAATAATAACTCAATTGTATGTAAAAATACAATAATAACTCTTATTTGGGAGATTCTCTGACCGATAACCATCACTATGAGCTATGTGATGATACATCGTCTCGCCCATGCTGCCAGAACTGTCCTATACCTTGCTAAGACATCCTCAACTAAGTGAATCCACTAAGTTATGCTAAAAAGCAATAAGAAATCATCTAAAAAGTATGACCCTTTACCCATGTTGGCATACATGATTTATGGGGGATGTGAGTTGTTTGAACTCTCTCCATGTCAGTGATCAATACTACTCTCAATAATATAACTCATACTCATTTGTTTTAAAAAAAATTCCTCATCCTCAAACTTTGAGATTATTACTCAAAAGGTTCTCTTAAAAGAGATAGTGCTCAAAACTCCTCCTGAACTCATTTGGAAATCAAAGTTTCCTCTCATTTTAAATGTAACATTACTTTTGGAAATACTTAGTTCCCTTATATTCATTTTGAAAAATGAAACCTTACTCTCCTTAGCAGTCGCATCATCATGCCAACTCAACTTAAATTAACAGCTCATGAGGAAAATTTCAACAAAAAATGAAGAGATCTCGATAAATTATGTCGTATTGGGAGTCAAATGACAGTCAACGATATATTTATTATGAAGTAGAACTAAATGCTATAAATGGTGACGAGGATCTTAAATTCAAATTTGTCATATAATATGGACAAATAAATGATTGGCCAAATAAAATGCACTATTCAAGTACACTTTGTTTCATTGAGAAACGTGATATTTTTGAAAAATTGAGGCTTTTGAACTTATAGTTCATAGATAAAGATATAATATAGTGGGGTACAAAGTAATCATTATGTGCAAGTATAACCGTAAAATATAAAGTATGGTTTGTGCCTCGAGGCATAAAGAGTTTTCACAAAAGTTCTGACATTATTAAATAGAAATATATTTTCAGTGGTCGATGAATTGCGATTTGTTTCAGTTTTGCAATAGATGAAATACCTAAATATGTATAATGAATGATTATTATGTCTAATTAGATGATGAAGGTTAAATGAAAATATTTGAAGGATTTTTAAGAGGTCTTAAAAAAATTCCATTGAGTACCCATTGGTTCTGAGATTACTTAACACATAGAAAGAATCTTTCGATCTCATAATAATGATTAGAAAATATCATGTATTAGTGCAATTGATGCACTTAAAGATTGATGGTTATGTAAATGCTAAGAGATTATTTGATCTACATGACGAAAGTTATGTGAAGAGATCGTCATATTATCATGCAAGATATGCCAAGAAACTAACAAAGTAAATGACACAACACATATAGAAGATGTGTGATTCTCTTTGAGAACAAATGACGAGTTTCAATAAAATTGAAATGATCAGTATGAGAGTTAATTTTTTTGATTATGTAAATGCAAAATATTTATTGATCCACATAAATCTTGATCGTAAATGAGATATTTGTTTATATGTGGAAGCATAATTATATCTTGGCATTCAAAGAATCAAACACTAGAAACCACTTCTTTAAAAATCTTGCAGAAATAATATTAATCTATGAAGTAAGTCGGGAGTGTGTTTGGTTGGAATCATGACCTGCCATATTAAGGAACTATGTGATTTTCCTTTGAAAGGGGATATTCCAGCCAGCATATACGAAAATAATTTATAGCTCGATTGAAGGGATGATACAATAAAAGGAGACGAACCAAAACATATTTCACAAAAAATATTTTTCACACATGATCTTCGACAAAATGGAGAGATAGACGTTCAAAAGATCCGTTCAAGCTATAATCTCGTATAATTATTCACCAAAGATTGTCAACATCAATATTTGAGAAGTTGAGATATAAAATTATAATGTATTGTCTCCGAGATATCAGGTAGTGTTTCCATAAGAGGGAGTAAATGTTGAGTTTTAAAGGAAATACATGTTGCACTCTTTTTTCCTTGGCTTAGGTTTTGCCCCAATGGGTTTTGCAGGCAAAATTTTTAATGAGGCAACAATCAATGCGTAATACAAACTATACATACTTTTTTTCCTTCACTAGAATTTTTCCCACATGTTTTTTCCTTATAATGTTTTGATGAGGCATATTATCAGACATTCAAGAGAGAGTGTTGTAATATATTTATGTGGATGTCCATAACTTTAAGGAGTAATTACATTGTGATGTATAGTAACTCCCATACCTCCATAACCTTCCGCCTTGATGTTCATCCATTACTTACTTGGTTACTGTCTCCATAACTTTCATGGTTAATGTCATGTTTATAACTAACCTTTTATATGCCTCTATGTAATACTATAAATAGAGGCATTAGATTTCATATTGGATACACTTGAAGATTTGGAAAATAAAAAAAGCTTTCTTCTCTTGTCTCCTTACTTCTATTGCTTTCATCTTCTATATTTCTTGTCTTACATTGCTTTAGTTTTAGGGAAAAGAGCCTGATATACCCCTCAACTTTGCCATTTGAAACTGATATACCCCTCGTTATGAAAGTGACTCATATATACCCTTACCCTTATACAAATGGCTTACATATACCCCTACCGTTACAAAATGAGCTCACATATACCCTTCATTTAAAGGCAGTGAAAAAAATTAGTTTCAAATTTATATTTTGACTTTTAATTTTCTTAAAATTATTTAGGGGTATATTTGATTCTTCTATCAATGTTCAAGGTATATTTTAATCTTTTTCATACATAAATTATTTTTTGACTTCTTTTATTATAGTTATTTAAGTTTCTTATTCTTATTCTTATTTTTTCTTTCATTCCTTAGTGTAAATAAAAAAATTTAAAACTATTTTTATGGCTATATCATAATTTAAAACTATTTTTTTGTCTCTATTGTAATTTTTTTTTTTGTATTTGAAGAAAAAACATTTGGTCATCTATCATAAGTTTTACAAGAATATTAGTGAAATCTAAATAAATTTGACCATCAAAATAATAAATGTAAATTAGTCATTGAAACAAAAAAGGTCAAAAAATATATGTTTGAGGAGGATTAAATATACTCATATGAGATTATATTTTTTTAAGAAAATAATAAAAGATTAAACTTATTTTTTTTTCCATTTCCGTTAGAGAAAAAGGGTATATATGAACCATTTGTATATAAGTAGGGGTATATATGAGTCAGTTTCATAATGAGGGGTATATCAACACTAAATAACAAAGTTGAAGGGTATATAAAACCCTTTTCCCTTAAATCTATAACAAAATTTTGTGTTAGTCCCTGTGATACTTTTTAACCATTTATTTGATGAGTAAGAGCTAAAAGAGTAAAATTAGAATTTTATTTAATTTACTTTGATGAATAGGAGCGTAGATGGCGTATTTAAATTAAATTAAATTAAATTTATAATTAAGTAGGAACCAAGTAAATTTTAAATTTTAATTCTTGTGGTATTTTCTTAATCATTTCAAATAGAAAGTAAGTTACATCTAGATAGGGGTGTACATGACCGGGTTGGTTCGGGTTTTTCAAATATCAAACAAACCATTTGTCTCGGATTTTTGAACTTATAAACCAAAACAAACCAATAAAACTCTGGTTTTTTCGGGTTTCTTCTGTTTTTTTCGATAAAGTATTCATACAAACATATAATTTACTTGTACTTCAAATATTTCTTTAGTCCTACCAAAATGCAACTATCTAAGTTATTTCTCAAGAAAATAACAAAAAAATATGATATGACTAATGACACTAAAATATCCAACAAAAAAATAATAATAGAATCGCTTAAAACAAATATTGCAAATTAATAAGTCATAATAAAAATGATCACAATTTAAAGTACTAAATCATGCTAAAAAAGTTTAGTAAGTATTAGTTACATGACTAAATATTAAAATAAAATAAAATTAGATCATGTATTTTAATTATCTAAATCTATGTAAAACTAAAAAATAAATATTCAATATTATTGTCATTCTTAGTGTTGAATTGATTTTCTTTTTGCATTAGCATTAATTTGATTTTTATTTAAACTTTATTATAATTACCAACATGTATGAATTATAATCTTTATTAGATCATTAAGAATTCTAACTTTCAAACTTGAAATAAATATATTAAAAAAATAAAATTATGAAAAAATATAAGAGATATTTAAAAATTATATCAAAGTCAGTATTTTACGTATAAAATAAAATTTTAAAATTATATATATAATGTCGGGTTGGTTTGGTCTCGGGTTGATTTTTTTTAGTTGAAACCAACCCAACCCAAATATAGTCGGGTTTTTTTATCCAACACCAAACCAAGTCAAACCAAATCACTAGTCGTTTTTTTTTCCCGATTTGACTCGATTTGCGATTTGGTTCGGTTTTCGTTTCGATTTTGTACACCCCTACATCTAGATTGTTTTTGAAAATGACATTATTCATAAATATGGATTATCAATATAAATTTAATATAATACATGAATAATTAAATGATTTGATAATTAATAAATTTTAAAATTTGTGAAATCTTCAAATTCAAAATATCACAAATAACTATTTAAATTAATTAAAAATCAAATATTCTTAATAAAATATTATAGGGATTAGTGTCATGATTTTTTGATATTTCAGGAGCTAAAAACAAATATAGTATGTAACAACATAAAGTCAAAATAATTTGAAAAATATTTTTGACTCTTATAAATACTTATTTCACTTTGAATTCAAAAAGTTTGACCAAAATATGGAGGTCCAAATTTGAAAGTCAAACCACTTATTCTACTACCATTTATGGAAAACTAATAAGAAGAGATCCAAAATATTCTACCACTATTTATGAAAAATTACTCATTCTTACCAAAAAATATGGTAATTGATCACTATAAATATACTCATGGTCTTAGTACTTTACATCATATATTCTTACATTCATAAAGTAGAAGTTATTTCATGAAAAGAAAGGTTAAGGTCACTTACATAGATAGGATGCTGACAACTCCCATTAGAAAAATTTGAAGATTGGTTAGCTTCTACAACTGAGTGAGATCTTGGAGGCATGTAAGAAGTTTAAGATGTGATGAAGCAACTAATGGAGAGTGTTATTGCATTTCCATATCAAACCCTTAGAAGTGCATTAACTCCTCTGGGGATGAGCAAAATTTTTTGAAATGTTGGACCAAATGGGTTTTATTAAATTTATCATTTTTGATGATTTGATTCTACTTTATCAGTATGTTTATCCTAATATGGGATGATATAAATTTATATCATTTATTTAGTGTGATAATTTTTCAATGTCAATAAATGAAAAATTATCACATACTAAATAAAAGACATAAGTTTTATTTCATTTCATATAAGGATAAGCATACTGAAATATAAAATTCAAATCATAAATATGATTAATTTAATAAGACCTAGTTGGTCAACATCGAAACTTGGTGAAAAGTTTTACTCATCCTTAGAAGGAGCCAATGCATTTCCAAGGATTTATATGGAAATGCAACACCACACTCCATTTGTTTGCTTCACCATATCTTCAACGTCGTTCAATTTTTCCTTCACGATCTAGTTCAGATGTTAAAGCTTAACATTCTTCAATTTTTTTAACTGGAGTTTTTAGCATCTTTTCTATGTTAGTGACCTTGATTTTTTTTTCCATGTCAAAACTTCTACATTGAGAATGTCATAAAGTATGATGGAAAATATTGATACCATAAGTATAACTATAGTAATCAATAATCATGTTGTTTGGTAGAGTGAACTCATGCAAAATATGTAATTGAGTACTATTGTAACTAATATGCAGATTGCAATTATAGTTCATAAAGGAACAGATCCAGCAGAAATACTGATACCATAAGTATAACTATAGTAATCAATAATCAAAGATTTTTTTTAGTTCATTATATAAGTGGAAAGAATGTTCCAATTGAGTATTATTGTAACTAATATGTAAATTGCAATTATAGTTCACAAAGGAATAAGTTGCTCTCGTCAAATGTATTTAACCGATCTTTATGCTAAGAAATAATTATTGAAGCTATCATAACTCATGTTGTATTTTATCATTTACAGTGAAAAGATGTCTGAAATAGAACAGCTTAAATTATTGTATTCGATAAATGCATTTAATTTTATACAAATTGAAGAATGCTTTTGAAATTTCTCCATAATAATCTTAATGAGGCATATTATCAGAAATTCAATAGTGTTGTAATATATTTATATGGATGTCCATAACTTCAAGGTGTAAGTACATCATAATGTATAATAACTCCCAAACCTCCATAACCTTTCCCCTTGATATTCCTCCATTACTTACATGGTTACTGTCTCCATAACTTTCATGGTTAATGTCATGCTTAGAACTAACTTTTTGTATGCCTCTATGTAATACTATAAATAGAAACATTAGAGTTCGTATTGAATACACTTGAAGATTTGGTTAACAATTGAATACTTGGAAGAATAAAAAAACTTTCTTCTCTTGTCTCCCTATTTTCTATTGCTTTCATCTTCTATATTCCTTGTCTTACTATGCTTTAGTTTTGTAACACGTCATCAGCACAAATCTCTAATATTATTTTCGTGATTACTTTTAAGTTCTTCTCGTAAAAGAATAAGAAAATATAATATTTACCGTCATCTCTTGGGTACTGTTGTGAATAGTATCTCTAGGCTTAAGATGTTGTGCAGTGCAAATTACATGACATTAATCATGTAATATGTTAAAACTTTTCTCTTGTTGATTTATGATTTTTTTTGTCATCCTGTTTCATGTTAAAATTTATGGATAAATTATAGCTTTCAATTGATGACATGAATATTTGTTGTAAACAATAAATTTGAATTTCAAAATAAAGCAATGGTGATAAATTTTTGAGGTACTCGTTAAAAAAGGAATAAATTGTGAAGGAATACAGTAATGACAAAGTTGATCACTAGTGAATTCATTTTGAAGTTGACAAATGTAATCAATTATTTTGTGTGTATGTTTTCTACATTTAATCTATTTATTATTTATGGTGAAAACTATTTAGCATCTTAGTGTGTCAATAAGTTGATGAATCAATAAAAAGGTTTGGTGCATTGAATATTTTCCTTGATTATATTTCATATATTATTGAAATTCAATTATGCAAATAATTACAAAGTGGGGTAGTATTTTAAAGGTTTGGAGGTGATTTCAATTACACTTGGTCTGTTATATTATTGGTTAAGGATAAGACGATAGATTTAAATCTTTATCGCATTAAAAAAGAGGAAAAGATTGGATTCAAGTCTTGATATACTATGAGAACAAGATGTTGGGTTCATGTCCCATTAATTTATGGTATAAGAATTCTTTATATGGGCAAGACATTGAATTTTATGTCTTAATGCACCATATTGATGATATGGGGATGACTAACACAAACCAATATATTTTTGACTAATAGTCACGAAATCTACCTAATAAATTTGCTCCATTCTGTTATGTGAACCTGATAGCAGTGCATAATATGTTTGAAAGATGACAAGTGATTGAATGTTGAATATTAGTGTGGTCAAATGTTAATGATCATCATTGTGATAATTAAAAGGAAGAACAATATGAGTTCTTAAGATGGTCCTTCAAATGTGAAGGTAATTTTTAGTCGTCAAAGTTGTACGAAAGGTTATTGGGCATATTGTTGTTGGTGATATGCAATTTGAATTTTTTTGTAATTCCTCCTTCAAAATAGATTAAATTTAGTATATTTGCCCTTTTAAAGTGATGTTGATGCGAGTCACATTAATATGGTAATGTCAAAGCATAACAATGAGTTCCTAATAAAAACTTATGGAGAATGTATAAATGGTTATGGTCTATTTCTGGAAGAAATCTGACTTATGTTTGCATGGATAAGGACATGTTCGTGTATGATTGGATAAATGTCACATTTCACATGTACGTGAGATTTGCGAGGATAAAAAGAAAATTAAAAGTACTTCGACACAAATGGTTATTTGGTCACGTACTTTGTGTCCATCATAAATAATGTGATATATTTTATTATGAGCTATCAAAGGACAAAAGAAATAAATTTTTTTTTTGCCGTAAAGGTTGTGACCATGATGAAAATAAATATTGTTGTGTGGCAGAACAAATTCGTTGTTGGTTGTCAAGAAAAAAGTTTTGCCCGTAGTAATATTAACTATGACAATAGTAATAATTTCCCCCCTTGAAGGAGACGGTCACCATAAGAATGATGTTGTAAAATTTGTGAGAGTCCACAAAATTAATTGAGAATTTTGAAAGGACTAATTTGTTACTATTAGAAGGAATAAAATTGTCCATAATATTGGGGTTATAGTAAGTCTCAAAAGTTTTTTTTTTATGTTTTGAAGGAATTGAAAAGAAAAAATTATTATATTGAGACTACAAATTATGAGAAGTTTTAATATCTTCAAATTACTAC
Source organism: Solanum sitiens (assembly GCA_016801875.1). NCBI lineage: Eukaryota > Viridiplantae > Streptophyta > Magnoliopsida > Solanales > Solanaceae > Solanum > Solanum sitiens. The sequence continues at coordinate 204,384 of JABWTJ010000798.1, forward strand.
AATCGAAGAGGACCATGAATATTTATTTATTGTATAGAAATATAGGTATGACGATGGAATCACATGCAAAAGTAAACTAAAAGTTTACTAGAATACATATTGGTTGACATAACCGGTTGATCATTCCGGTTGAAATGTGATACAAAATAAATTGAGAATTCGCGTGACTTATGTTGAAGAAATAAAGATTGTGCAAGAATTGTCATGGTAAAATGATCATTGTACCAGTTAAGGTTGAAACTTTATCCCTTGAACTTATTTGAAACATATAAAAAGGTAAACATGGCCCGTTCACCTGCCATGTGGATCACTTACTATTATGACTTAATATATGCATATATGATATGATGTCATGTGCATTTGTTATCAACTTACAAGTTGATTTTTGTAAGGATTTTTTCTCGAATTGTTAAATTAAAGCATAGTTCCAAAGTATAAAATTATGTTGATAATGCTGGTTGGTTAACAAAAATTGTATGCCTCCAATTATAACTAGACCATTGTTTAAGAGAGAAAATCTAACAAATAAATTTAGTAAAAGATGAGTTTATTTAACATATATGTATCAAGCCAACAAGGTTCTCCCATCATAATTGGTTCAAGGTCAGGAACCAATGATTTTCATCTAAAAATTTGGTGTGTGTACATATGATTTTATTTTTCTACCATGCACAAAGATGAATCCCCAAATGAGGTTGGGGTAAATGTTGAATTTCCTAACATTAGGGAGAGATATGATTAGCAGCTGAATATTATGTGTGAGTATGAATTATTTAGATCCTCGTTAAAAAATGTGAACTTGATGTTTAAGAAATACTTTATTTACAAAATATTTCAAATAATTTGTCAGATGTATTTGCTGACCCAATATTGTAATTAAACTGCAAATGTTTCGATACATTTATGTGGATGTCCATAACTTCAAGGTGTAATTACATGATAATATATAGAAACTCTCAACTTGATATTCCTCTATAACTTTCATGATTAATGTCATGTTTGTAACTAACCTTTTGTTTTGCTCTATCCTCTATGTAATGCTATAAATAGCGGCTTTAGAGTTCAGATTGGATACGCTTGAAGATTTAATTACCAATTGAATACTTTGAAGAATAAGAAAATTTTCTTCTCTTGTCTCTCTATTACTATTGCTTTCATCTCTATATTTCTTGTCTTATTTTGCTATAGCTTTAGGACAATTTTAAATTTTCATTCTTGTGATACTTTTAACCATTTATTTGATGTATAGGAGCTAAGAGAGTAAAATTAAAATTTTATTTAATTTACTTTGATGAGTAGGAGCGTGGAGGGTGTATTTAAATTTAATGTAATTTATTGTGTAGGAACCAAGTAAATTTGAAATTTTAATTCTTGTGGTATTTTCTTAATCATTTCATGTGGAATGTAGGTTACATTTTGACTGTTTTTTAAAATGACATTAGTTTTAAATATATATTATCAATGCAAATTTAATATAATACATGAATATTGAAATAGTTAATAAATTTTAAAATTTATGAAGTCTTCAGATTCAAAATAACACAAATGACTATTTCAATTAATTAAAAATTGTTGGTGCTTAATAAAATATTATAGGGATTAGTATCACAATATTTTGATATTTTAGGAGCTAAAAACAAATAAAGTATGTAACAACATAAAGTCAAATTGATTTAAAAAATATATTTGACTCTTTTAAGTACTTATTTTACTATGAATTCAAGAAGTTTGACCAAAATATGAAGGTACAAATTTGAAAGTCAAACCACTTATAAGTTGAAGGTCAAACCAAAATATTCTTCTACCATTTATGGAAAATTATTTATTATACATGAGTTCATTCTTACCAAACAATATGATAATTGATCACTATAAATATACTCTTGGTCTCAGTATTCTACATCATATTTTCTTACATTCGTAACATAGAAAGGATGATGAAAACTCCCATTAAAAAAATTGAAGATTGTTGAACTTCTACAATTGAACAAGATCTTGGAGACATGAAAGAAGTTGAAGTTGAAGATGTGGCGAAGCAACAAATGGAGTGTGTTATTGCATTTCCATATCAAATCATTGGAAGTGCATTTGCTCCTCTAGGTATGAGTAAAATGTTTCGTCAAGTTTCGATGTTGGACCAAATAGGTTTTATCAAAATTTTCATATCTATGATTTGATTATACTTTTAAGTAATGTTTATCCTAATACGAATTGATATAAAACTTATGTCATTTATTTAGTGTGTGGTAATTTTTCAGTTATTGACATTGAATAATATAGTATAATAATTTTTCAATGTCAATAAATGAAAACTTAACACATACTAAATAAAAGACATAAGTTTTATTTCATTTCATTTCATATGAGGATAAACATACTAAAATGTAAAATTCAAATCATAAATATGGTTAAGACCTATTTGGTCCAACATCAAAACTTGATGAACATTTTTACTCATCCTTAGAAGGAGCCGATGCATTTCCAAGGATTTGATATGCAAATGCAACACCACACTCCATTTGTTGCTTCGCCACATCTTCAATTTCGTTCAATTTTTCCTTCACGATCTAGCTCAATGTTGAAGCTTAACATTCTTCAATTTTTTTAACCGAAGTTTTTAGCATCTTTTCTATGTTAGTGACCTAATTTTTTTTTTCATGTCAAAACTTCTACATTGAGAAGGTAAGAAAATGTGATTTAGAATATTGATACCATGAGTATAAGTATAGTAATCAATTATCATGTTGTTTGGTAGAGTGAACTCATGCATGCACAATAAGTAATTGAGTACTATTGTAACTAACTATTGAAGCTATCGTAACTCATGTTGTATTTTACTATTTAAAGTGAAAAGAATGTCTGAAATCGGGCATCTTAAATTATTTTATGATATAAATGCATTCAATTCATACAAATTGAAGAACGTTTTTGAAATTTCTCCAATGAGGCTGTCATGTAAAAGATTTAAAACTTGTAAGGCACTTATGTTTCCAAACTTAATAATAGTTTAACCACTTAATTGATTAGATGAAAGATCAATTCCATACATGTGTAGATTGTACGATATTATTTTCATAATTAAGGAAATATATTTTGTTGTGTTATAATTTCAAGTCGGTCTTAAAACTTTTACCATTAGTATCAAGATCAGGATAATCAAGATGATTCATCAAAGGAGAACATTGACAACAATCAAGAATCAAGGAGCCAACAGGCGCTGAGGCCTTGCGTGAATGCTGAAACACCAGAAACTGTTCTGGCAGCATTTTAAGTGTTAGACGAGTTAGCAGGACTGACAGAGATCAATCTTATGCAAAATATTGATACCCAAACAATTTGTTTTGCAGCATTAAGGGGCATTCATTAAGGATTAAAATTAATGGCTTAACTTTCCTCTTGCTTGATTCAAATATCTTCATTTAATTTGAATTGGTGTAGAGGTCTTTTTTATGGTGAACAATTAGAAGAAGTTTTTTTGACGATGAACAACATGTACACACTTGGTGACCATAAGAGTTGTATATGATTATGAAAGCATTAAGTTTTATTGGTACAATGTGTGGTGTTTATACATGAACAAGTATCGAAGATGAAGGAGTTTGTGGAACGTAAGAGACATAAAGAGAAGAGAAATAATTACGTATATGACAAAACATACTAACGTACTAGGACTCTGTACCCTTATCCTTATCTTTATCATGCCCCCTCAACATCGGCTCAATTTGCTTGAGACCGATGTTGCTAACAAGGTGGACAAAGGACCTTCTGGGAAGTGCTTTAGTTAAGACATCTTCTAGTTGAGCTCCTGTTGGAATGTGATGAACTGAATTTTTTCCACTTTCCACTTGGTCACGGACAAAATGGAAGCCCAACTGCGACATGTTTCATTCGACTGTGAAAGACTGGATCACGGCACATGTAAGTGACACTAATGTTATCGCAAAAGACCTTAGGAGGACAAGGCAGCTTGACCCAAAGTTCTTGCAGTAGGCTGGTAAGCCAATTTAGCTCAGCTACAACAATTGCTACAGCTCTGTATTCCACTTCTGTTGAAGATTTGGCAATAGTGCATTGCTTGTTGGAGCACCAACTAATTGGATTCTTTCCAAGAAAAATAAAGTAGGCTGAAGTGGAGTGTCTAGTATCGGGAATACCATCCCAATCTGCATCTGAGTATGCAAGTAATTGAGAAGAGTTACCATTTTTGAAGTGAAGTGCATATGTTATGGTTCCTTTTAGATAACGAAGAAGTCTCTTTGTTGGTTGCCAATGCTTAGTTGATGGAGAGTGTTGGAATTGAGTGAGCTTGTTACCACAAAGCATATATCAGGCCGTGTGAAAGTGAGGTATTGCAATGAGCCAATGACCTGCCTATAAAGTGTAGCATTTGTCGAAGGAGAACCGTCATCCAAAGATAAAATTTTACTTGTGGACAAAAGAGTGCTCACACTATTTGCATCCAACATATTGAACTTGATGAGTATGTCCGCAATGAAGCTACTTTGTGTGAGAGTCAATCCATGATCATGCTGGATAACTTCAACACCAAGCAAAAAATGTAAAGGACCAAGATCCTTAATGGAAAATCTATCACCCAACAACTTAATTGTTGCATAAACTTGCGAGTTGTTAGAGACTATAACAACAATATCATCAACATAGATCATAACAATAATGAGAGAATTATGAGACCATTTGATGAATAAAGAATTATCAGATTTGGAACGAGCAAAGCCACATGATAAGAGGAACTTCTTTATTTCAGTATACCATACGCGTGGTTAGTGGCGAAGTCCATAAATAGATTTGTGTAGTCTGCACACGTGATTAGATCGGGGATCTACAAATCCAGGTGGTTGGTGCATGAAAATGACATCATGTAGAGTAATTGTAAAAAGGCATTGCTTACATCAAGTTGATGCAACGACCATTTAAGAGACACAACTAGGGACAAGATGAGGCGAATAGTTGTGGTTTTAATAATTGTAATGAAGGTGGAATGGAAGTCAATTCCAGGACGCTGATGAAATCCATTTGCCACTGATATGGCTTTATAACGCTGTATGGATCCATCAGGCTTGTGTTTGACACGACAAACCCATTTGCACCCAACTACGTTTTGAGAGGGAGTAGATGGAGCCAATGACCAAATTTTATTTTTAAGTAAAGCGATATGTTTTTCTTTCATAGCAGCCCGACATTCAGGATATTTGGATGCTTGACTGGAGGTATTTGGGATACGCTGAAGGTGATTTATAGTGGAGGTTGCAAGGTAGTCGAATATCACTTTTGCTTTGAAAATATTATTATGAGACCTAGTGACCATTCGATTTGATGGTGTTTCAGGAGTTCGTTGTGGAGATGCATATGGACTGTTATTTTGAGAAGGAGAAAAAGACAAAATGTGTAAGAGGACTTACATAGAGCCGGTTACCACGTCATCCTGATGGTCCTGAGTGTGAGATCCACGAGTAGACATGGATTTGACCAAATCAGTAGTGGCAAGAACTGGAATTGGATCTCCAACAGTATGAGGTGAAAGAGATTGTGAGGAAGAGGAAGAGCTAGAGAGGGTCATCTGGACACAACCTTTTTTCCATGTGCGAGAATTGTGGACGAGAGAACTGAGGGTTGTTGGTTGTGAATGAAAAAATATGTTCAACGAATAAAACATGTCTAAAGATATAGATTTTTAAAGTGGAAAGGTCTAGGCAAGCATAACTACTGGTGGCAGCGGAAACATAAGGATCGAACTTGGGATCAAGTTTGGTTGACGTGTAGGGATTTAACCATAGATAACAAAGACAAGCCAAAATCCTTAGTTTAAGAGCGTTTGGGGTAGTGTTAAAGAGACACTGAAATGGAAATTTAAGACCAAGAAGCGGTGTTGGCAGCCAGTTAATGAGGTAGACTGCAGATTGAAATGCGAGTGACCAAAATTTGAGAGGGATGGAAGCATGGTGAAGAAACGTTAAAGCGGTGTCCAAAACATGACAATGTTTTCTTTCGGCAGTGCCAACTAGTTGGGGAGTGTATAGAGGACTTATAAGATGCAGGATCCCAAAGTTCAAGAGAGTTGATTTAAGGCCAATGTATGCACCTCCCCCCATCAGTGTATAACATTTTAATTCACAATTGAAATTGGTTTTGAACCATTTGAACATAATTATTGAAAATCTCCTTAACATCTGATTTGAATTTTAGAGGAAACAACCAAGTATATTTCGTGAAATGGTCAACAAAAATAACATAGAATCAAAAATATCAAAAGGGATAGTTGGAGAGGGACCCCAAACATCTGAGTAAACAACTTCAAAAGGCCTAGAATTTGTAATTGAATTGTTACCAAATGGTAGACAATGACTCTTATTGCATAAATAGGAATTACAAAAATGTAAAAGACTCGACATGGTTTACTGGTAGGTTAAAAAAAGAGACACAAGCTTTGGTAATACGAGGTTGAGGATGGCCAAGACGAGCATGCCATAGATGCAATGTTGGATTTGTTGATGCAACAAAATGTGCTTGAGGACGAGGTGAGGCTAAGTTGGTCATGTCCGTAGGCCACTCTTAGAGATCATCATTACTCTTGACTTTAATAAGACATGTGCTCAAATCCTTTACAACAAAAGAATAAGGAAAAAATTCAATGGAAGTTAGATTTTGCCTACAAAATTGAGCAACCAAAATCAACTTCTTTTTTATAGATGGATAACAAAGTTCATTTTTTAAAAGAAAGTAGGCAACAAGATTAAGAGAAGATAAAGTAGTGTGACCAATATGAGTGATAGGAATTCTTTTACCATCACCAACAATTATCGCATTCGTTCCAGAGAACTCAGTTATAGTCTAAAGAGAGTGAGAGTTGTTTGTAATATGATGCAACACTCCGGAATCCACAACCAAGGGCTTGGAGAATTGGAAGAATAAGACTGACGGTTGACAAAATTAGCATATGGTTCAGTAGTACTGTGTGATTTGGACCTACATACCTTTGCAATGTGGCCAAACTTATCACAAAGTTGATATTGGACTTGTTGGTTGTTTCTTTTGGTGATATTTTGCTGGGTGAATGAATTGTTATCTGGGGGATAAAATTGATTACGAGAGTTATAGGAACCTGATGGAGGAGTGTTCCTACGATTGGAAGAGTTAGGCTGTCTATTTTTGGGGCAATTATTGGTGGAATGCTGATGAAATTGAGCAGTGATCATGGGTCTATTGACCTTTTTTTCTGAGTGTTCGATGAACATCTCTTGTGCAAGGAGTTTATCAAAGAGTTCTTCGAATGTGATAGGATTATCACGAGCTCTTATTACTGTAGATAAGTCATTGTACTCAGGACCTAGACCACTAAAGACCTTAATGACAAGTTCCTCGCTGTTAATGGGTTAACGACTGCAAGCCAAATCGTCTGTAATAGACTTGATTTCTCTCATATAATCACTGATTGAACGTGCTTCTCATTTGACATTCGCCAGAGTATCGTGCAAACTGAAAATTCTTGAGTGCGATTTGCTTGCATAAGTTGTTTGGAGAATATCCCAAGCTTCTTTGGCAGTGGAAGCATGGGCAATGAGGGGAGTGATTGCAGCGTCAACGGATGTTACAATGGCATTGCGAACAAGACTGTCTTGTCGCTTCCACAATCTCAAGTTGGGACTAGGGATTTGTGTATTGTCTTTGTCCATAATGTGCGTAGTTGGGAATGGAAGTAAACCATCAAAAAAAGTAAGAAGATCGTAGCCAAATAATATAGTGGTAACTTGGGATTTCCAAGTTGAATAATTTGCACTTCATGTTAGCTTGAAGGGTAGCTGAGACGCACAGATAAAAGAGATCAATTGAGAGGGCTGAACGACACCCCCTTGATTGAGACTGACCGCTGGAGAGTTAGGAGAGGAGGAAGTAGCAGACATTCTGGAAAAAAAGGAGTTGGAAACTGGAAAGAAAGGAAGATGATCGGATATACTCATCAGAGTGTTCATGAGGCTCTTGATACCATATAAGAGTTGTATATGATTATGAAAGCGTTAAGTATTAGTGATATAATCTGTGGTATTTATACATAAACAAGTATAGAAGATGAAGGAGTTTGTGAAATGTAAGAAACCTAAAGAGAAGAGAAATAACTATGTATATGAAAAAACATACTAACGTACCAGGGCTCTATATCCTTATCTTATCAGTGACAACATTCATCTTCATCAATGATGCATGGTGCCTGAATCTTGGTTGAACCCCATAAACATATACCTTTTATATAAAACAATTTATTTATTTTTGTAGGCTTCTTGAGTCTAATTTTCTCTCGGCTATTAGTGAAGGAATATAATTGATACACTAATTCTTTATAAATCTACTCACTAAATACATTTTAAAATAGTTTGATCATATCACAATATGATTTTGATATATTTTTGAGAAAGAATTTCAAAAACATGATTAGTATGACAATGGTGTATGTCATCAATGTTTAAGCACTATGGTATCTAGTTATACCATCAATATTTATGAAGTATGACTTCCCGAGTCATCAATGATCATATCGCAATATGAGTTTGATATATTTTGAGAAAGAATTTTAAGTATGAATGGAGAAAGAGTATAAGAGAACTATCTATTCCCAAATGTATCAGTTTTTACATTGAAAAAAAAAATTTGATTTCTAAATAAGTTCAAAAGATATTTCAAGAGCGCGTTTACCATTTTAGGAGGGTAGTTTGAGCAATTATCTCAAACCCGAGGAAGATTAATGCTTTTGAACATATGAGTTTGAGTTAATTATATATATATATATATATATATATATATATATATATATATATATTGTTGGGAGTAGTATTGAACACTGATATGGGGATGAGATCAGACAACTCAAATCCTCATAAACCATGTATCCCGACATGAGTAAAAGATCAAACTTTTTAGATGATTCCTTATTGCTTTTAAGCATAACTTAGTGGATCCACTTAGTTGAGGTGTTCTATACCACGACAAAGTATAGGACAGTTCTGGCAGCGTGGGCGAGACGTTGTATCATCACGTAGCTCATAGTGATGATTGCCGGTTAGAGAATCACCCAATAGAGTTGAAGTGTATTTTTATATATATATCACTTATTATGTTGAGTTCAGAGATGAAAAAGTATTTTGTAACGCTTTAAATGATTTAACTCATTTATTTCTCTACATTCAGCTTAAGTATATTGTTATCTATTGCAGTCCTTTCTTTCAATTATTTGTTATTCAAATATATTACATAATTGTACATTTAATGTAGAAATTTCATTTGAATTGCATATTTTAATGATGCAGATACATGTTCTTAGGATCTTAAACAAGAGTCCGTTGACATCACTTCATCCACTCGTCAGCTTTTGAAGGAGACCTCCTTGCTTCCGGAGGACTTTAATTTTATGAGTGAATAATAGAGTTTTGAGTCTTGTGGGTCTTGTCCCAACACTCATCTTTGTACAATAGAGGCTTCATTGATAGACAATTTTAAAGAGTCTTTCAGGTGTCAGATATTCTGTTTAAAAATTATGTTTCATACTCAATATATTCATCAAAGTTTTGAGATTTAATAAACTATTTTTTAACTATTTCTTTCAATTTGATACTTATGTATGCTTGAGTTAGTCTTCCGCTTGTAGTCATTCAGGATGAGGGTTCGCTTGAGGGCTAGCAATGGTTATCGAGTGTCGGCCACGTCTAGGGTGCATGTTTGGATCATGACACCTTTGGCGGTGTTTCTAGGTTAAATAACTCTGTTTGAACTTGAATGTTTTCTTGGAGTACAACTGCCTGTGCCTTCTTTCCATGATGTGTTTTGCCTAGCGTTGCTTCTTGTGCCATTTTCTCCCTCAAGGTCGGTATGCGTTATGTCTTCCCTATTGCCGGTGCACATTAGTCAACATGCACTGAGAGAGAAGGTTCAACTATTGATTTATTATTTAACTATATTGGGATCCAAATTATCCTTTTACCATTTATGAAAAATTACTTATACATAAGTTCATTCTTACCAAACAATATGATAATTAATTACTATAAATATACTCATTGTATCAATATTCTATGTACATCATATTTTCTTAAACTCTCAAAGAAGAAGTTTTATCATGGAAAAACATATCAAGATCACTAATATTGAAAGGATGCTTAAAACTCCCCTTAAAAAATTGATCTAAAAGTATAAATTCTTATGGAAATTAAAGAACCCCAATATAAACAAAACACATAAAAAGATGGCTCTTAGAATGATTGATACAAACAAGAACTTGACTTTTATTTCTTTATAAAAGAAAACTAGAGATTTGATGAAGTAACTTACAGTGAAGTTGATAACTTGTTCGTTTGAGAATAGAAATGAATGAGGATTGGAGGCAAAGGGAGAGTGAAGAAATTCCTATGTATAGGAAATATCTCAAGATTATGGTAATACATTATGTCTTGATGAATAGGATCTGGGAGGATTAATAATTTTTCTTATTCTTCACAAAATTTTATTTTATTTAATTTGATATTAAGAGTCAAAATGATAAATTTGTTGTAAATATATTTATGTGGATGTCCATAACTTCAACGTGTATTGGCATTATAATTTATAGTAACTCCCAAACCTCCATAACATCCCCCTTGATATTCCTTTATAACATACATGGTTAAATGTCTCCATTACATTCATGGTTAATATTTTGTATGCCTCTATGTAATATATAAATAGAGGCATTAGAGTTCTTTTATTATTGGATACATTTGAAGATTTGGTGAATACTTGAATACATTGTTTTGTCTCCCAATTTGAATCTTTCATCGCTTGTCTCCCAATTTCAACCGCTTTCAAGTTTTATATTTCTTTTCTTATTTTTCTTTAGCTTTATAACACGTTATCAACACGAGTTGCTAATACTATTTTCCTAATTACTTTAAAGTTCTTCTCGTAAAATAAGAAAATATAATATTTGCACGACATAATTACATGACAAAGCTTAAGATGTTGTGCACTGCATATTACATGACATAAATAATGTAGTATGTTTCAATTTTCCTCTTGTTGAATTATGAACTTTTTTTTCCATCCCGTTTCATGTTGTGAAATTAAGTCTTAGGCCTAACTCACACCCCAAAAGCTAGATTAAAGAGAGGAGGATTGCCCAAACCTTATAAGGAGTCCACCTATCTCATTAACCACCGATGTGAGACTTTTGTCATTCTTTAACACCCCACCTCACGCCCAGTGTTCAGCATCTGGTGCATGCACAATTTTAATTTTGGGGGTCCCAACATCGGGTGAGACGGGCCCTGCTCTTATACCAAGTTAGAAAAGAGAATTTGATAATGACTCTCAATATTTGAGAGTATCTTCCATTCACGTATATATAACATTTACATCAGGTTTGAAATACATGAATAGAGTTTACATGAAATTGAAACTCTTAAATATAAGCTAGATGTCATCCAAAGGATATAATTCAAAAACTATATAGATAAGATTACAATCCTTAATACATGTTAAAATTTATGGATAAATTATATCTTTCAATTGATGATATGAATATTTGTTGTAAGCTATAAATTTGAATTTCAACATAAAATAATGGTGATAATTTTTTGAGGTACTCGTTAAAAAAAGGAATAAATTGTATAGGAATATAGCAATGGAAAAAGTTGATGACTAGTGAATTCATTCTGGAGTTGACAAATGTAATCAATTATTTTGTGTGTATGTTTGTCTACATTTAACTATTTATTATTTATGGTGAGAAGTGTTTAGCATCTTTGTGTCAATAAGTTGATGAATTAATAAAAATGTTTGGTGCATTGAATATTACTTTTATTGGAGGATAATAATAGAATATAAATAGTGTGTTGCTCCTCTGATTCCTTGATTATATTTCATGTGTTATAGAAATTTAATTATGCAAATAATTACAAAGTGGGGTGGTATTTTAAAGGTTTGAAGGCGAGTTCAAGTAAACTTGGTCTACTATATTACTGGTTAAGAATAACACAATAGATTTAAATATTATCGCACTAAAAAAGAGAAAAAGACTGGATTCAAGTCTTGGTATATCATGAGAATAAGATGTAGGGTTCATGTCCCATTAATTTATAGCATACGAATTCTTTATATGGGTAAGACAATGAGTTTTATGTCCTAATGCACCATAGTGATGATATGGGGATGACAAACACAAACCAATATATTTTTGACTAAAAGTCATGAATCTGCCCAATAAATTTGCTCTATTCTCTTATATGAATGTGATTGCAGTGCATAATATGTTTGAAAGATGACAAGTGATTGAATATTTAAATATTAGTTTGGTCAAATGTTAATGATCATTATTGTGGTGATTAAAAGAAAGAACAACATGTGTTCTTAAGATGATCCTTCAAACGTGAAGGTAACTTTAGTCATCAAAGTGGTATGAAATATTATTGGACACATTGTTGTTGGTGCAATTCAATTTGAAATATTTTGTAATTCCTCCATCAAAATAAAGGAACACAAAATGGTGGTACATTTAGTACATTTGATCCTTGAAAGTGATGTTGAGGCGAGTCACATAAATTTGGTAATATCAAAGCATAACAATGAGTTTCTAATAAAAAACTTATGGAGAATGTATAAATGGTTATGGTCCACTTCTTGAAGAAAATGTGACTTGTGTTCGCATTGATAAGGACATGTTCATGTATGGTTGGATAAATGTCACATTTCACCCATGCGTGAGATTTGAGAGGGAAAAAAATAAAATAAAAAGTACTTTGACATAAATAGTTATTCGATCACGTACTTTGTGTACATCATAAATATTGTGGTATATTTTACTATGAACTACCAAAGGACAAAAGAAAGAAAATAATTTTTTCGCTATAAAGATTGTGGACATGACCAAAATAAATATTGTTGTGTGGCAGCACAAATTTGTCGTTGGTTATTAAGAAACAAGTCTTGCCCCTAGTAATTTTAACTATGACAATAGTAATAATTTCCCCCTTGAAGGAGATGGTCACCATAAGAATGGTGTTGTAACATTTGTGAGAGTACACAAAATTAATTGAGAATTTAAAAAGGCTAATTTGTTACTATCAGGAGGAATAAAATTGTCCATAATATTGGGATTATAGTAAATCTCAAAAGAATTTTTTTATGTTTTGAAGAAATTGAAAAGAAGAAAATTATTATACTAAGACTATAAATTATGAGAAAATTTAATATCTTCATATTACTACAATCGAAGAGGATTATAATATTTATTTCTTATATAAAAATATAGGCATGATGATGGAATCACATACTTTAAACTAAAAGTTTCCGATTCAAGTGTGATGAAAAAAATTTGAGAATTTGCGTGATTTACATTGAAGAAATAAAGATTCTTCAAAAATTCTCTTGTATTACTTCTTCTCATGATAAAATGGTCATTGTACCAACTATGGTTGAGATTGTATCTCCTGAACTTATTTGAAACATATAAAACGGTGAACATAAATTCGTTCACCTGCCATGTGGATCACTTACTATTATGACTTAATAGATACATCTATGGTATGGTCACATATGCATTTGTTATCAACTTACAAGTTAATTTTTGTAAGATTGTTTGCTCGAATTGTTAAATTAAAAACATAGTTCCAAAGTATAAAATTATAGTGATAATGGTTGGTTTAGCAGAAATTTTATGCCTCCAATTATAATTAGACCATTGATTATGAGAATAAATATAACAAATAAAATTTAGTAAAAGATGAGTTTATTTAACATATATGCATCAAACCAACAAGGTTCTCCCATCACAATTGGTTCAAGGTCAGAAACCAATAATTTCCATTTAAAAATATGATATGTGTGTAACGACCTGTTTTCGTCGTTATAGAAATGTCAACTGGGGAAAATTGGGGCCGAAAAAACTTTTTAGTAATATTTGAATTTCCCCAACCTTGTATAAATTTGGAGAAAATCGGAGTCACTAAAGTGTAAAGAAATCTGGTAATTAGATAACTCGTTAAGAAATTCGTACGACTTTACGAAATCGAATTCGTATATGTAGAACTTTGTAAATTGATCTTAGCATAAAGGGTATTTTCTGAGTGTCGTGGGTTAGACGTGTGTTGTGAAATGGAGATTTGGGACCCTTTAGTATGCTCACTGGTTTGGAAATCCCAATGTGGCGCCGGGTTTCGCGGCTTTGGCGCTGCTGCTGTGGAGGGATAGGTATCGCAGTGATGGACATGACGTGAATTAAAGTCGTTAATAAACCCCTAAATGTCTTCATTATGCACTTTTCAATTTTTTTGGAGCTAAGGAACGACCCCTAGGCGATTTCCATTCGTTTTTCACCATTCTTGAGGTTAAAGGTAAGCTTTTCACTCCCTGAATTAGTTTTTCGATCCGTAGAACGTAATAAAATGGGTTAATAATGATGAGGAAGGGATTTGATATAGATTCTATGGTGGAAACAACCCTAAATTATATTGGTTAGTTTGGATCATTGGTTTGACCTAGGATTCATAGAATTGTTATATTTTCGGGTAAGTAGTGATTTGTTGTTGTTGATTCCCGTGTTATCGTGATTGTTTGTAGACCAAGAACAAGCGGAACGAATTTGAAAAGGGAAGGATTAAGTTTTTTAGTGTTTCAAGCTTGTTTCGAGGTAGGTGATGGTTGTGATTCTATGTTGGTGTGATGTATGCAAGTTTTTGCTTCATTGTGATATTTGTATATATATGAATGTTGTAATATTGATCACACTTGTTGCAAATGATATAGACGAATGATGCTTGCCATGAAATCTTGATGTAAATGTATGATATTGATGATATACTTGTGATTGTGAATGTGGTATGTGTTTGGGATTGGTTGCCACATTTCGACATAACTAACTTGGATCAGATTGCCAAATAACTACATAAATTTGGATCGGATTACCACGTTCCGGCATAACTTTGGTTCGAATTTCCATATTTTGGCATAATATTGAATCAGATTTTCACATTCCGGCATAAATATGGGATCAAATTGCCACGTTTCGACAAGCTAACTATTTGAGTTTGGGTTCAGTGAGAGGACCAATGATGTGATGATAATGTGAAATGCCTTGTTGATTCTTCATGATGATAATGTTGTATATGTTGATATATATGCATTTTATTATAATATTGTTTGACTTGCTTATGTTACACTAGTGGGATAGTCGTGTGATCATACCAATACATATTGGTTGTGTACTGATACTGCACTTGCTCTTATCTTTGTCGAGTACGGGGGATCTTCACACGAATATTGACAGACCTCGCTTAGAAGATCAGTGATCATCGCTTCGAATTCAAGGGTGAGCCAATTCTTCCGGGTTGCCATAGGATTCTCTTTCGTCTATGTCCATCATTTCTAGACTTAGACATTTGTTCTAGTTAGTTGAATAGTTCATTAGTTTGGGGATGTATTAATTCTTGTTTAAATTTATGGATCTTGATTAGATGTTTTGGTACATTGACTTTCCTATTCTAGGTATTTAAATTCTGCATTTGTTTAGTTTATTAACTTGCTTTCGTATCTTATTTGCCTTAGTTTTGATTTAGTTGCTTGGTTTGGGTTGTAGTAGTGGTTCTCCCACCGCAGGATTAGTGTGTGTGCCAATCACGACGGTCTGGATCGTGACAACGTGCACATATGATTTTATTGTTCTACCGTGCACAAAGATGAATCCGCAAATGAGGTTGGGGTAAATGGTAGTTCTCCTAACATTAGGTGGGAGATATGATTAACAACTGAAAATTATGTGTGGGGTGAATTATATAGATCCTCGTTAAAAAATGTGAACTTGAAGTTCAAGAAATAATTTATTTACAAAATACTGCAAATAATTTGTCAGATGTATTTCTTGACCCAATATTGTAATTAAGCTGCAAATGTTCTAATATATTTATATGGATGTCCATAACTTAAAGGTGTAATTACATGATAATATATAGTAACTCCCATACCTCCATAACCTTCCCCCTTGATATTCCTCTATAACTTACATGGTTACTATCTCCATAACGTTCCTGATTAATGTCATGTTTATAACTAACATTTTGTATGCCTCTATGTAACACTACAAATAGAGGCATAAGAGTTCATATTGGATACGCTTGAAGATGTAATTATCAATTGAATATTTAGAAGAATAAGAAAAACTTTCTTCTCTTGTCTCCCTATTTCTATTGCTTTCATCTCTATATTTCTTGTCTTATTTTGCTTTAGCTTTATAACAAAAGTTTAAATTTTAGTCCTAGTTATACTTTTAACCATTTATTTTATGAATAGGAGCTAAGAGAGTAAAATTAGAATGTTATTTAATTTACTTTGAAGAGTAGGAGCGTAGAGGGTGTATTTAAATTTAATTTAATTTATTGTGTAGGAACCAAATAAATTTCAAATTTTAATTCGTGTGTTATTTTCTTAATCATTTCACATAGAAAGTAGGTTACATCTAGACTGTTTTTAAAAATGACATTATTTTTAAATAAATATTATCAATACAAATTTAATATAATACATGAATCATTAAATAATTTAGAAATTAATAAATTTTAAAATTTGTGAAATCTTCAGATTCAAAATATCACGAATGACTATTTTAATTAATTAAAAATTGAAGGTGATTAATAAAATATTATAAGGATTAGTATCACAATATTTTGATATTTTAGGAGCTAAAAACAAATATAGTATGTAACATCATAAAGTCAAACTGATTTAAAAAATTTTGTTGACTCTTATAAATACTTATTTTACTATGAATTCAAGAAGTTTGACCAAAATATGAAGGTCCAAATTTGAAAGTCAAACCACTTATATAAAGGATATCTAAGAAGATCCAAAATATTCTACTATCATTTATGGAAAACAAATAAGAAGAAATCCAAAATATTCTACTACCGCTTATGGAAAATTACTTATTATACATGAGTTCATTCTTACCAAACAATATGATAATTGATCACTATAAATATACTAGTGGTCTCAGTATTCTACATCATATTTTCTTGCATTCATACAGTAGAAGTTATTCCATGAAAAGAAAGATTAAGGTCACTTGCATAGAAAGGATGATGAAATCTCCCATTGAAAAAATTTGAAGATTGTTGAGCTTCTACAACTCAGTAAGATCTTGGAGGTATGAAAGAATTTGAAAATGTGGCGAAGCAATAAATGGAGCGTGTTATTTCTTTTCCATATCAAATCCTTGGAAGTGCATTTGCTCCTCTAGGTATGAGTAAACATTTTCGTCAAGTTTCGATGTTGGACAAATAGGTTTTATGAATTTTTTCATACTTATGATTTGATTTTACTTTTCGGTGTATTTATCCTAATATGAATTGATATAAAACTTATATCATTTATTTAGTGTGTGTTAATTTTTTATTTATTCCAATGTCAGTAAATGAAAAATTAATCCATACCGAATAAAAGACATAAATTTTATTTTCATTTCATATTAGGATAAACATACTGAAATGTAAAATTCAATTCATAAATATGGTAAATTTAATAAGGCTTAGTTTGTCCATCGAAACTTGATGAATAATTTTACTCCTCCTTAGAAGGAGCCAATGCATTTCCAAGGATTTGATATGGAAATGCAACACCACGCACCATTTGTTGCTTCGCCACATCTTCAACTTCATCTAATTTTGCCTTCATGATCTCGCTCAGTTGTTGAAGATCAACATTCTTCAATTTGTTAATGGGAGTTTTTAACATGCTTTCTATGTTAGTGACCTTGATCTTTATTTCCTTGTCAAAACTTTAACGCTGAGAATGTAAGAAAATATGATATAGAATATTGATACCATGAGTATAATTATGGTGATAAATTATCATGTTGTTTGGTAGAGTGAACTCATGCACAATAAGTAATTTTCCGCTAATTGTAGTATAATATTTTGGATCCCTTCTTATTTGTTTTCTATTATCAAATTTAAGAATCATAGTCTAATTTCCCTTTTATATATAATAATTTATTACATTTTGCAGGTTACATCCTTTGTATAAGTGATTTGACTTTCAATTTGGACCTTCATATTTTTTATTTTGAATTCAAAGTAAAATTAGTATTTATAAGACTCTAAAATTAATTTTAAATCATCTTGATTTGTTGTTACATAGTATATTTGTTCTTAGCTTCTGAAATATCAATAAATTATGATATGAATCTTTATGATATTTTATTAAGAACAATAATGTTTTAATTAATTGAAATATTCATTTGTGATATTTTTCATGTGAAGATCTCACAAATTTTAGAATTTATTATTTTTAAATCATTTCATTATTCAAGTATAATATTGAATTTTTTATTGTTAATTCATAATATTTAAGAGTAATGTAATTTCTAAAAACTGTATAGATAGAATATAATTTCTATATAAACTGATTAAGAAAGTATCACACGAATTTAAAATTTGAAATTTACGTGATTCTTACTCATCAAATTAAATTAAATTAAATTTAAAATTCACTCTTATGGATCCTACTCATCAAATTAAATTAAAGAAAACTCTAGATTTACTCTCTTGACTCTTACTCATCAAATTTAATGCTTAAGAAAACATTACAAGAACTAAGATCCAAAATTTAATATCTTTGCTTCTACTCGTCAAATTAAATTAAATAAAATTCTAAATTACGCTCATTGGTCCTGGCTTCTACTTATCAAGTTACATAGTTCGGAAAATATCACTAAAATTAAAATTTAACCTCTTGGTTCCTACTCATCAAATTAAATTAAATTAAATTATAATGCATGCCTTGGTCCTGGCTCCTGCTCATCAAACTAAATACTTGAGAAAATATCACTAAAATTAAAATTCAAAATATACCCTCGTGGTCCTGACTCCTACTCATCAAATTTAATTAAATAAAGCTCCAAAATACTCTCCTAGCTCCTATTCATCAAATTAAATGCTTAACAAAATACAAGAACTTAACTTCAAAATTTATCCTCTTGACTCCTACTCATCAAATTAAATTAAATAACATTCCAATTTTACTCTCATATGAACCTACTCACCAAATTAAATGCTTTATAAATGTTAGAAGAACTAAAATTTGAAATTTATCCTTTTCACTCCTACTCATTAAATTAAATCAATTAAAATAGAATGAAAGAATCTACTAATCCTCATGTATCCTACTCAATAAGACATTATGTATTATCATAAGCTAAATAATTTTTTCTATATTTAAAAACTTCTTCACTTTAGAATTTTCCTCTTTCATTTGCATTCTCAAACAAAATAGTTATTATTTATTTTGTGGGGTTCTTTTTCTGATGGTTTGAAGTTTTATTTCTATATAACGTTGATCTTTATGGTGAATGATACATTGCTTTTTCATCATAAACTAGTGATGGACAACAACCCATGAATAAATTAAATCAAAATAAAGCGATGAAATACATGCAATTTATGAAAATCTTTATAAAATAGTAAAAGCAACATATTTTGTTAATGAAAATGCAATAACAAACTCAACTTTACTCATATAATAAAGTAATATAGTTTTTGTGGGAGTTTCTCTAACTAACAACCACCACTATGAGTCCAAATGGTGATACAACGTCTTTTCCATACTGCCAGAATTATCCTATCATTTGCCGTCATATTGAACTACTTAACTTCGTATATCCACTAGCTTATACTAAAATCATCTTAAGGAGTCATCTAAAAACTATAATTCTTTACTACCCATGATGACTACATGTTATACGGAGACGTTGAATTATCTAAACTCAAACTCGTCCCCATATCGGTGTTCAATACTACTGTAACATCTCGTAAACCGAAATAGCTAATATTAAACAAAGAAACTAAGAATAGTTATTTTTGGAAAGAACAGGAAAATTTTGGAAAATTTCTCAAGTGTAAAAGTGAATATTTGGTCATTTTCAAACGGTCATAACTTCTAGCTTGAGTTAGGGTCAGTTCTTTATATGGTTGGAGAGCCCTTGGAGAGATCATTCAAATACTGCCGAGTTTGCGCATTTTTGATATTGTATGATGGAGATATGCCTTTCGAAAGTTGTGTTGTTGGACTGAGGAAAGTTGAATCAGGATTTTAGTAAGTGTAAAGTGGATTTTCACCTACTATTTCCTAATTCGTTTTAAGGGTTTATTAGGGGTAAAACTAATCCTTAATTCAGTTTTATAAAAATTGAATACGCTTAGGGCTTGGGAGAAAAGAGAAGAGAAGAGGAAGATCAAGAATCCTTCAAGAACACTAAGGTTTTGCGAGTGGAATCCGTCGGGGTGATCCCTATCGAGGTATGTGAGATCTTTCTGTGTTGGATTCGTTCACCCACACACCAACATGTTTATATCAGCGAGTTTTGAATAGATTGAATGATAAATGTTGAAGTTCTTGATGAACAATTGTTGAATTCTTGTTGGTTGAGTTATAGCATGCCTTTAGTCGATTTGATTCGTGTTTTCGGATTTTTTTCCGAGTCGAATAAATTGTTAATTGTTTCTTTTTATTACAAATTGTTATATATATATATATATATATATATATATATATATATATATATATATATATATATATATATATATATATTCTTATTTTATTCTACATTCCTTTTAATGTTGATTAAAGAACCAATGACTTATTATTTCGTGAATAATTCATTCATTAAATGTTCTTAAGTTATGTGATAATGAAAAATAATCAAATTCATGTTGGACTATTGCTAATATTTTTTTAAGAACCAATTTTTCTTTAATGTATGGATATTGATAAAAAAAATATTTGGAAGTTCAATGCAATTATTATTTATGACCACGCAAAGCGTGAGAAAATTACCTAGTTACATGATAATATATAGTAACTACCATACCTCCATAACCTTCCCCCTTGATATTCCTCTATAACTTACATGGTTACTGTCTCCATAACTTTCATTTTATATGTCATGTTTATAACTAACCTTTTATATGTCTCTATGTAAGACTATAAATAGAGACATAAGAGTTCATATTGGATACGCTTGAAGATGTAATTACCAATTGAATACTTAGAAGAATAAGAAAAACTTTCTTCTCTTGTCTCCCTATTTCTATTGCTTTCATCTCTATATTTCTTGTCTTATTTTGCTTTAGTTTTAAAACAAAAGTTTAAATTTTAGTCCTAGTTATACTTTTAACCATTTATTTTATGAATAGGAGCTAAGAGAGTAAAATTAGAATTTTATTTAATTTACTTTGAAGAGTAGGAGCGTAGAGGGTGTATTTAAATTTAATTTAATTTATTGTGTAGTCAAATTTTAATTCGTGTGTTATTTTCTTAATCATTTCACATAGAAAGTAGGTTATATCTAGACTGTTTTTAAAAATGACATTATTTTTAAATAAATATTATCAATACAAATTTAATATAATATATGAATAATTAAATAATTTAGAAATTAATAAATTTTAAAATTTGTGAAATCTTCAGATTCAAAATATCACGAATGGCTATTTTAATTAATTAAAAATTGAAGGTGATTAATAAAATATTATAAGGATTAGTATCACAATATTTTGATATTTTAGGAGCTAAAAACAAATATAGTATGTAACATCATAAAGTCAAACTGATTTAAAAAATTTAGTTGACTCTTATAAATACTTATTTTACTATGAATTCAAGAAGTTTGACCAAAATATGAAGGTCCAAATTTGAAAGACAAACCACTTATATAAAGGATATCTAAGAAGAGATCCAAAATATTCTACTATCATTTATGGAAAACAAATAAGAAGAAATCCAAAATATTCTACTACCGTATATGGAAAATTACTTATTATACATGAGTTCATTCTTACCAAACAATATGACAGTTGATCACTATAAATATACTAGTGGTCTCAGTATTCTACATCATATTTTCTTGCATTCATAAAGTAGAAGTTATTCCATGAAAAGAAAGATTAACGTCACTTGAATAGAAAGGATGATGAAATCTCCCATTAAAAAAATTTGAAGATTGTTGAGCTTCTACAACTCAGAAAGATCTTGGAGGCATGAAAGAATTTGAAAATGTGGCGAAGCAACAAATGGAGCGTGTTATTTCTTTTCCATATCAAATCCTTGGAAGTGCATTTGCTCCTCTAGGTATGAGTAAACATTTTCGTCAAGTTTCGATGTTGGACAAATAGGTTTTATGAATTTTTTCATACTTATGATTTGATTTTACTTTTTAGTGTATTTATCCTAATATGAATTGATATAAAACTTATATTATTTATTTAGTGTGTGTTAATTTTTTATTTATTCCAATGTCACTAAATGAAAAATTAATACATACCGAATAAAAGACATAAATTTTATTTTCATTTCATATTAGGATAAACATACTGAAATGTAAAATTCAAATCATAAATATGATAAATTTAATAAGGCTTAGTTGGTCCAACATCGAAACTTGATGAATAATTTTACTCCTCCTTAGAAGGAGTCAATGCATTTCCAAGGATTTGATATGGAAATGCAACACCACGCTCCATTTGTTGCTTCCCCACATCTTCAACTTCATCCAATTTTGCCTTCACGATCTCGCTCAGTTGTTGATATTAACATTCTTCAATTTGTTAATGGGAGTTTTTAACATGTTTTCTATGTGTAACGATCCGTAAGATCATTTTTGAAAATTTTAAACTATTTGATGACTAAGGTTATTTATTTAGTAGGTATTTCGTAAGTAATTATTTTTTTTATTAATTGATGATTAATGGACTAAGTCCGTAAATTATTTAATACTTCAAGTCAGACTCATATATATAATATAATAATTAATAGGGTTTAGTAATTTTAGAATCATAAGATCGAGACCTCGACGTGTATGAGAACTGCATCGAATTGGATAACTGCGCACTTCAGGTAAAAATTGTAAGCCAAAGCTTATGTTATTTTCGTTCATTAAAGTCAAAAGAAGCTTTACATGAATCAATATTATATTGATTAGTGGGGGCATGATAAACAAATTGGTTATATTTTTAAATTAATGATTTCTAAAGGGTTGCAAAGTTGTCAAAAAAAGCGGGGTAAAAATTAATGGGGGTAATCATGAGTTTATGATTGGAAAGATAATGTAATTGTGAAATAAAGTTATTTAGTAACTTTGTTTGAAGGTCACGGACTGGATTTGTAAAATTTGATTAGATTTGGATTTTTTTTATAAATTAAGTTTGATATCTTGAGATAAGTAATTAAATATTAGGTGTATAATACTTATGAATATTATAAATGTTAGGTTATTTGGAGGAATGAAGACCTAATCTTAGGCTTGAAACTTAGAAAAAATATGAAAGTTGACATCAAAATTTAGGAACTTGATCATGAATTTTAGTGAGTTTTGTATCTAAACTAGACACATAGTTATATGAGTGGTGTTAGTTTAAAAATCTTATTGTGGTTATTTTGTGAATAGATTGCATTTATTTGGGAGCTCAACGAAAGTGGAAGGTTCAAGTGCCGGAGTGAATTATTCTTGATTATTTAAGGCAAGTGAATTTCTAAACCCTTGTTAAGTGCATGAAATTCGTGTATTTCCTTGTGGTAGGTGTTTGTGAGTAATGTGACTTGGGGAAGGATTGACTTGTCCACCTTGATTAATTCTAATGATGAAAAGGAATATATAAAAGGCAATGTGATTAATTGTTTGTGTGATTGGTTGAGAATGGTATGAGTGCCGGCGTTATAAAAGCAAAGTTTATTACTATAGAATGTGGATTGTAATCCGAGAATGCCAAAGCATATGGGCATTAGCTGATATATTATTGACTTGATTTATTATGTGTGATTTTGTTCTTTACTGAACCCGTATAATTGTGATAATTGAGGTGATTATATGTCATAGTGACATTTGATTTTTGCGATGTTGCATCATTCCCTTTATTTGATATCATATTGTGCACATGCATTGGCATGAGATTGGGTATGAGTAAAGGTCTAACACGTGGAGATCGTCTGTGTTGAGATCGAGTTGTGATTATTTGGACACTTGGAGATCGTCCGTGCGATGGAAAAGTTATGATTATAATTTGGGCACGTGGAGATCGTCCGTGCGGAAAGTGTTTGACTTATGATAGTGCATTGAGATCGTCCACACAGACACGTGGAGATCGTCCGTGTCGGTATATGGACCTCACGAGTCCCCCATTGGTCATGAACTCTCGATGTATTTCCGAGGAGTATCATGTATATACGGTTGAGAGAGAAATTGGTATTCTGAGGCATATCACTTCATGGTGTCATGCATCCCATGACATCCTTCATTCTTGATGATTATGTGTTTTATTGGTGGTTGGAAAGTACTTGATATTTGATTACCTCTATTTGACAAACTTGATCTTGTGTGTCGCTGATATTGTGAGTGCTTTTTTGTGAAAGTTGTGATTGTTGAGTATTGAGTTTGTAGTTGAGGATGTGCAGATTTGTTAAAATGATATTGATGAGCTGGGTGCTATGAAAATTGTGAACTGTTAGGTAGGGCTGAATTTTATGCAGGTTGTAGTTGTGGAGGTTCGGTTGGTGTGTAAGGAGTACCCGTATTTTATCCCCTTAGCTTGTGTTTAGAAGTTTACTTGCTGGGTACCGTGTTGTTTGGTACTCACCCCTTGCTACTACAATTTTTTTGTAGGTTACTAGCCCGGACTTTGTGATATTTTCTCTTCTCCTTGTCTGAGGCTTCTTGTGGAGAATTGTGAGGTATCTCAGCAGACCTTCTTACTCTTATTTATGATCTTGTTCTATTCGAGAAACAATGTCATTTGAGACTTTTTTTTTTCTTGAATCAATTGTAATACTTTACAGGCTTGTACACGTGACAACCAGATTTTAGGGGTACTTTTGAGTAACTTATGAAATTTCCGCATTTTATTGTAATGGTCGAGTTTTAGGCTGACTTGTTTTGGTGGGATAAGACGAGTGCCATCACATCCATTTTTGGGTCGTGACACTATGTTAGTGACCTTGATCTTTATTTTCCTTATCAAAACTTCAACGCTGAGAATGTAAGAAAATATGATATAGAATATTGATATCATGAGTATAATTATAGTTATAAATTATCATGTTGTTTGGTAGAGTGAACTCATGCACAATAAGTAATTTTCCACTAATTGTAGTATAATATTTTGGATCCCTTCTTATTTGTTTTCTATTATCAAATTTAAGAATCATAGTCTAATTTTCCTTTTATATACAATAATTTATTACATTTCCAGGTTATATCCTTTGTATAAGTGATTTGACTTTCAAATCTGGACCTTCATATTTTTTATTTTGAATTCAAAGTAAAATTAGTATTTATAAGACTCTAAAATTAATTTTAAATCATTTTGACTTGTTGTTACATAGTATATTTGTTCTTAGCTCCTGAAATATCAATAAATTGTGATATGAATCTTTATGATATTTTATTAAGAACATTAATGTCTTAATTAATTGAAATATTCATTTGTGATATTTTTCATGTGAAGATCTCACAAATTTTAGAATTTATTAATTATTAAATCATTTCATTATTCATGTATAATATTGAATTTTGTATTGTTAATTCATAATATTTAAGAGTAATGTAATTTCTAAAAATTGTATAGATAGAATATAATTTCAATATAAAATGATTAAGAAAGTATCACACGAATTTAAAATTTCAAATTTACGTGATTTCTACTCATCAAATTAAATTAAATTAAATTTAAAATTCACTCTTATGGATCCTACTCATCAAATTAAATTAAATAAAACTCTAGATTTACTCTCTTTGACTCTTACTCATCAAGTTTAATGCTTAAGAAAACATTAGAAGAACTAAAATCCAAAATCTAATATCTTTGCTTCTACTCGTCAAATTAAATTAAATAAAATTTTAAATTACGCTCATTGGTCCTGGCTTCTACTTATCAAGTTAAACAGTTCGAAAAATATCACTAAAATTAAAATTTAACCTCTTGGTTCCTACTCATTAAATTAAATTAAATAAAAATTTAATGCATGCCTTGGTCCTGGCTCCTGCTCATCAAATTAAATACTTGAGAAAAATATCACTAAAATTAAAATTCAAAATATACCCTCTTGGTCCTGACTCCTACTCATCAAATTTAATTAAATAAAGCTCCAAATTACTCTCCTAGCTCCTATTCATCAAATTAAATGCTTAACAAAGTACAAGAACTTAACTTCAAAAGTTATCCTCTTGGCTTCTACTCATCAAATTAAATTAAATAAAATTCCAATTTACTCTCACATGAACCTACTCACCAAATTAAATGCTTTAAAAATGTTAGAAGAACTAAAATTTGAAATTTATCCTTTTTACTCCTACTCATTAAATTAAATCAATTAAAATAGAATGAGAGAATCTACTAATCCTCATGTATCCTACTCATTAAGACATTATGTATTATCATAAGCTAAATATTTTTTTTCTATATTAAAAAACTTCTTCACTTCAGAATTTTCCTCTTTCATTTGCATTCTCAAACAAACAAGTTATTATTTATTTTGTGGAGTTCTTTTTCTGATGGTTTGAAGTTTTATTTCTGTATAACGTTGATCTTTATGGTGAATGATACATTGCTTTTTCATCATAAACTAGTGATGGACAACAACTCATGAATAAATTAAATCAAAATAAAGCAATGAAATACATGCAATATATGAAAAACTTTATAAACAGTAAAAGCAACATATATCGTTAATGAAAATGCAATAAAAAACTCAACTTTACTCATATAATAAAGTAATATAGTTTCTGTGGGAGTTTCTCTAAATAACGACCATCACTATGAGCCCAAATGGTGATAAAACGTCTTTCCCACACTGCCAGAATTATCCTATCATTTGTCGTCATATAGAACTACTTAACTTCGTAGATCCACTAGCTTATACTAAAATCATCTTAAGGAGTCATCTAAAAAGTATGATTCTTTACTACCCATGATGACTACATGGTATATGGAGACGTTGAATTATCTGAACTCAAACTCGTCCCCATATCGTGCTCAATTCTACTGTAACATCTCGTAAACCGAAATAGCTAGGATTAAACAAAGAAACTAAGAATAGTTATTTTTGGAAAGAATAGGAAAAATCTGGAAAATTTTCTAAGTGTAAAAGTGAGTTTTTGGTCATTTTCAAATGGCCATAACTTCTAGCTTGAGTTAGGGTCAGTTCTTTATATGGTTGGAAAGCCCTTAGAGAGATATTTCCAACGCTGCCGAGTTTGCGCATTTTCGATATTGTATGGGGGATATATGTCTTTCGGAAGTTGTGTTGTTGGACTGAGGAAAGTCCAATCTGAATTTTAGTAAGGGTAAAGTGGTTTTTTCACCCTACTATTTCCTAATTCGTTTTAAGGGTTTATTAGGGGTAAAATTAAGCCCTAATTCAGTTTTACAAAAATTGAATACGCTTAGGGCTTGGGAGAAAAGAAAAGAGAAGAGGAAGATCAAGAATCCTTCAAGAACGCTAAGGTTTTGCGAGTGGAATTCGTCGGGGTGATCCCTATCGAGGTATGTGAGATCTTTTTGTGTTGGATTCGTTCACCCACACACCAACATGTTTAATTAAGCGAGTTTTGAATAGATTAAATGATAAATATTGAAGTTCTTGATGAACAATTGTTGAATTCTTGTTGGTTGAGTTGTAGCATACATTTAGTCTATCTGATTTGTGTTTCCGGGTTGTTTTTCGAGTCGAATCTAGTAGGAATTGAGGTTATTAGTGATCCCAAGTGATTGGGTGAGATCCATGGAATTTTAGAAGGTTTAGAGATAAAAATTGAAGAAGAAAAATCAAAAATCCCGTCTGACATGCCCAGGGGCGCCGCGCCAACCAGATCCCCTCAGGACAGACTCTGTACGTCAGGCTCTGGCGTGTCGCTCCATCCAGAGCGCCTGAGGACAGTGTCTGTTCGTCAAGCCCTGGCGCCCCACGCCTCTCAGAGCGGCAAGTCTTCGTGGAGACCCCGTTCTTTCCCTATCTTTTCGTACTAGTTCCTAAGTGATGTACCTACAAGGTACATCTAAACATCATGAAATCATCCATAAACATGAATCATGAACCTTGAATCCATAATTCAATTCAAGAAAAGTTAGTATCAAGGTCAAGGAAGTTAAGAAGTCAAGTCTAAAGCTATAAAGCAAGTTAAAGTAAAGTTTCTTAAAATTTTCTTATTTAAACGTTTTAACTTCGTTTTAAGGCTCAAGTTTCGAGTTAAAGAAAGAGTAAAAGTTGAAGTCTTTCCTTCAAAATATATTAGGGAACTAAGTATTCCTAAATAATCGATTAAGATCAAAAGTTTCAAGTCAAGTAAAGAGTAAAAAAGTGAGTTAATTTCTCAAACGATGGAACCAAGTATTCCCTAGAAAGTTTATAAATGTTTTTACATTTAAGTTAAGAGGAAACTAAGATTTCCCAACAGAGTTTTGAACAAGATAAAGGAACATTTATTCCAAGAGGGCTTTTTAAAGCTAAAAAGGGGTTGAACAAATTATCTTAACCCAGAGGAAGGAAGTTACTTCAAAAGCATGAGCTAAAGTATATTTTGGGAGTATTATTGAACACCGATGTGGGGATGAGAGTTCATATTAACTCAAGTCTCCATGTAAACCATGTAGCCATCATGGGTATTATTAACGGGTTATACTTTTTAGATGATCTTAAGCTAGTGGATCCACTAAGTTGAGGATGTTCTATACGACTGCAAAGTATAGGACAATTCTGGCAGCGTGGGTGAGACGCTGTATCACCACTTAGGCTCATGGTGGTGGTTGTCTTTTAGAGAACCTCCCACAGAACTATATTAATTTCATATATAAGTAAAGTTGAGTTTTCTATTGCATTTTCTTTTATGAAATAAGTTGCTTTACTGTTTTACAAGCTTTATACATATCGCATGTGTTTTAAATTGCTTTATACACTGAGTAGAGTATCTCTTGAGTTGAGCAGAGCCAAGGTAAGTTCATCTTATTCCCATCAAGCTTAAGTCTTTGTTAGCATTCCAACTCGCATACTCGTACATTCAATGTATTGATGTCAGTTGGCCTGTATCATCTTATGATGCAGATGCAGGTAACCAGGATCAGCATCCAGCGTATCGTTGATCTAGTTTGAGCACTCAGAGTCAATGGTGAGCCTCCTTGCATTTCGGAGGATTCTTTTTATGCTTTCCAGTCTTTAAATTCATAATGTTGTGAGGTCTGTCCCAACATTCCTCATAATATTTTTAGAGGCTTCATAGACGGATAGTCAGTCAGTTCAGTTGAGTCTCTTTTATTTCAGATATTATGTTTGAGACTTACGTGTCATTTTGGCCAAGACGTTAAATTAAGTTAATTATGAGAATGCTCTTGTTTTACTATTGAGTTAAGTCTTTCGCTGAGTTAAGTAAGTCATGCCAAGGGTTCGTTCAAGACCAGCAATGGTAAATGGGTGTCGGACACGTCCAGGGTGTAGACTCGAGGCGTGACAAATACTCCCAAAATATATTTTAACTCATTAGTTTGTAAAAATAGAACACTTTCTTTGGTTTGAGATAATTACTCAAAACATAGCTTAAAAGCTCTCTAGGAAATCTCAGTTTCCTCTTCATTGAAAAACTAGCTCATAGGTTCTTTTGGAAATCAATGTTTCCTCATTAATGAAAAACTAGCATAGAGACTCTTTCTAAAATCTCAGTTTCCTTTCTTGTTTGAATGTTAAGACATTTAATCTTTTGAAATACATAGTCCTGATATACTCTTTTGAAGAAGTGACTTCAATCTCTACTCTTTACTCAACTCAAACTTAAGTCTTAAAATAAAGTTAAAACATATGTAAAAGACTTTTGAAAACTTTATGAACTTCTCTTGACTTGACTCTTAACTTCTCTTGACTTGACTCATAACTTCTCTTGACTCGACTCTTAGTTTTCCTTGAATTGAATTATGGATTCAAGGATCATGATTTGTGATAGGGAAGTCCTCGTGATGTTTAGAAATAATTTTAGATATCTAAACATGAAAAACGATCAACAAATCACCCACCGTCTAAGAACAAGTCCGTGACGCGGAGATGCTTCTAAATAATTGATTGAGAAATTTAATTTTGAAATAGAGGAGTCTGCGTCCTCTCCGCGATGCGGAGAGAAAATTTTCCTGCTACCTATTCCTTGTCCGACTTTTTCCTTCTTCGTTTTCCAACCCCAATTCACCTAAACTCGACTATTCTTCTCAACTCTCCTTTAGATTTCGATACCCATCATATATACCCATGAATCTCTCTTAAAACAACCTATAAAATTCGACGTAAAGATCTTAGAAACTTCTCAATTCATCCCAATTCAAGAACGAAAAACAAATTCATGAACACCATTCAAGATTCATCAACTTTCAACTTTCCAGAACGTAGTTCACTGAAATAAACATGCTTGGCGCATGGGTGAACGAACCCAATGCAATGAAAGACCACATACCTCTTTAGCGATCAACCTTTGTCGAAATCCACAAGCTACACCTTCAAGAACGACAACTTTGCTCTTTCTCCTTTTTTTCTCCTCTTGCATTCTTTCTCCAAAAACCCTAGCGTAAATCTCCAATTGCCTAAACTGAACCAATTCAGTTTTAAACTTTAATTAATTCACCAAAAACCAATTAAAATAATAGGGTATGAAAAAGACCAAAACACCATTTAAAAATCCGGATTGGACATTTTCTTATTTGAACAACCCAACTTTCTAAAAGAGATATAACGTGAATTTATCATCTAATATAACTAGGATTCAATTCGTTGTTGTATCACTTTAGGAATCATAATTGTATCAGTGCCTATATATACTCTTCATCAGCTTATGAATAAAATAGAATTCTTCTCATTCTCTATCTAGTCTTATATGTTGTTTATGGTATCAGGGCTCTAAAAGCTCACACGAGCCTGATCTCAACTTTTTTCTCTTCTAACCCTACCTGCTGCCTCACGCAAAAATGGCCCCCAATACCACCGTTGATAACACAGATAGCACAACCAGCAACACTGTCATCACGCAGTTTAACCTTGCCTCTCAATTACCCATCAAACTTGCCGGCAGCCATAACTTCACCACCTGGAAGGCACAGATGTCGATGCTTATGCACGGACATAACCTTTTTGGTCATCTTGATGGCACAATTGTTGATCCTCTAATCATACTTACAGCAAACAATAAAAGCACTCCAAATCCAGCTTATACGAACTGGTTTCGACAAGATCAGCTTGTCCAAAATGCCATCTTAGTATCGGTGGAACCTACACTAGCATCAACTGTTGCAACAGCCATATCGACACACAAAGCTTGGAATCCCTGCACACTGCCTTCGCCAATAAATCACATACACGAATTATCAGTCTCCAAGATCAACTAGCTCGTATTACCAATGATTCTAGGCATGTCACTGACTATCTACGTGACATATGTTCAATTGCTGATGAACTTGCAATCGGTGGAGCACCAATCACTGATGTGCAACTTACAGTGAGAATCCTTTAAGGCCTTGGTCCTGACTATAACACTATCTCCGCAGCCATCCAGTCACGTGAAACAATGATCACCTATGAAGAACTTTATGAGAAACTGCTTGACCATGAGATCTTTCTTAAGCATGAAGAAGCCAAACGAACACCACCAATTACTGCTGCAATTGCTCAAAGAAACAGTCAACCACCTTCAAAGAACAACAACAACCGAAAGCAGGTAGGTAATACCTCACAAGGTAGCCTACAATGGCGTTCCCAGAAAGCCCGAGACTCATCAAATACCCAGCAGTGGCGCTCTCGTCGAAATCAGCAGCCCCAAAACAGTGATAATTTCCTTCGCTATCAACTCTGTGATTGCCCCGGACACTCTGCCAAAGTGTGTAGATCCCAGTCTCACAACCACTTTCAGGCTCGCGCAAATTATGCTGCTCAATTTCCACAACAAAAAGATCCATGGATTTTTTATTCTAGGGCCAACCATCACATCATAATTAATGCTCACAACTTGGCCGCTTCTCAGGACTAACACGGACCCGAAGAGATCCCAATGGAAAATGGTAATACCATTCCTATTTCTCACTGGTAACACTCACTTATGTGCATCAAATAAAAGCTTCAAACTAAATGATACCCTCTGCGCCCCAAACATAAGAAGAAATCTTCTTTCTGTCTCTAGATTTTGTAATGACAACAAAACATCTATTGAATTTTTCCTCTTAATTTTCTTGTGAAGGATCTGACTACGGGGACGCCTCTGGTGTGCAGGCAGAATAGAGATGGGATGCAAGAGTGGGCGCAAGAGACTACACACATATCTCAACCTCAAATAAATCTATTAGTTCGTCGGCTTTTTATCGTATTGGCATCGACGATTATGGCATCCAAATCGTCATAGTTTACACAAAATGTTAGCAAAGTTTTCAATTGGTAAGTGAAGCTTACCATTCGAGGGGCCTGAGTTTGAATCCAGACAAACTTATGAAAGAAAATATAATTGTTGTTCATCTTGTATTCCAAACATACTTAGAGCAAAACTTTGAACATCTTAGTGAGACAACAAAGTTTAAGAACATTTTCACAACTATAAAATTAAAACTAGTAGCAAAACTAGAATCTGAAACAGATTAGAAAAATATACGAAATATTTTTCTTAAAAAGAATTGTTGTTAATATGTTTCAAAAGAATCTTACTGATTCCAACAAACTTTGCAGAAACACGAAGTTACCAAGTTTGATGAAATAGTGAAAAACACAAGAATAGAAGAACTGAAATTAATTCACAAATCTAAAATTTGTAAAACACGTACCAGAATCTGGGGAAAAAATATTAATAGGAAAAAGATCAAGTCCACTGAACTCACAGTGTCCCCTTAAGGAAATTATTCTCCTCTAGTATCCGAGGTTTGATTTGGAATATGACCTCCTAAGGTAAGATGATCTCAATCACCAAAGTATAGATACCAAAAATTTTGGTGTCAGCGAGCCACTCAACGGCAGTAAAGTACACGTAGAATACTAGATTTAGTAGTAGAAGAAGAAATCCATAAATTCTATGTTTAAAATAAAAGGAAATCCCTCAATTTATAGAAAATAAAGGGTAGTGCGAAAAGGTTCTTATTGTGCCTTACCGGAAAGGTCACAAACCTTTGAAAAGTCACAATCTTTCGGAAAGGTCGTCACCTTTCATAAAAGTCACAACTTTCCATAAAATTCACAATTTTTCATAAAAGTTGCAACTTTTCATAAAAATCACAACTTTTCATAAAAGTCGCAACCTTTCTTAAAAGTCACAACTCTTTATAAAAGTCGCAACTCTTTATTTTCCATTCACACTTTTTAAAACCCAACAATCCCCCGCATGAATGGGGAATGACTCTAAGACAAAGAAACGGACAATTATGTGTACTTTACAAGCAAGAATTAATTGCATCTGGATAAGTAGGTTTCCCCTTGGACTTTCCGTAGTGAACATATGTAGGATATACTTGGTCAATCGGTAGATGCGATATCTTTGAACCGTCGAGCTGTGGTGTATACCTAGACAACCATATGTCACACAATTAACTCTTTACCGTTTATGGTTCTTACGGTTGTGTTCGTTTCAGCCATGAACACCTCCTGGTTTCATGAGTGTATATAGAGATGGGCTTTTGACAATCATCCTCTTTGAAGCGGCTTACACTTCACACTCACATAGGTGATTTCTAACCGTGTTATCGCGTAGATACACTATTTGGTCAACTCTGCCAAACTTAGCAAATCATTAAAACCATT
Source organism: Solanum sitiens (assembly GCA_016801875.1). Classification (NCBI taxonomy): domain Eukaryota; kingdom Viridiplantae; phylum Streptophyta; class Magnoliopsida; order Solanales; family Solanaceae; genus Solanum; species Solanum sitiens. Next base: position 238,194 of record JABWTJ010000798.1, read on the forward strand.
AAGCTTTATTAACTCATTAACAATCCTTAATGTTGTATCCTTGTCCCTGAGCATTGTCTTCATCATGAGAATGGATTGAGTTTGTTGACAATGCCGAACCGTCAGTCACAACTTTGTTTTTCTCCTTTAATCTAGCTCTTGGGATCTCCAGTCTGCTAGATAGAGTTACCGCCATGATGACTTGTCCTAAGCCATAAATCCATTCCCTTAGATGATCTTTAAACTTTCTCTCTAGTTAGGCCTTTTTATAAGTGGATCCGACACATTATTCTTTGACTTTACATAGTCAATTCTGATAATTCCACTAGAGAGTAGTTTTCTAACGGTATCATTTTTATGTCCTATATGACAAGACTTTCCGTTATACATCATGCTCCATGCCCTACCTATTGCATCTTGACTATCAAAGTGTATGCATACTAATGCCAATGGTTTGGGCCAAAAAAGAATATCTATCAAGAAATTCCAGAGTCTTTCAACTTATTCACCGACCTTATCTTGAGCACCTAGCTCAAAGATCATTATAGAGCTAGCGATACATGTATCTTTTGAAATATTTCCAAGAGACTGCTTCTCTACCAAGAGTAAGTATATATCCACTCGTGGATTTTACTTCGTTTGTCCGGTGATCAAATTTGCATCACTATATCCTTTCAATACTGTTGGATATTGTTATAATGCAAGGCATAGTTTTAAGTATTAATTTTAAATACTCCAAAACTCTATTTATTGCCATCTAATGAGTTTATTTGAGATCACTTGTGAACCGACTCAGTTTATAATAGCAAATGCTATATCTGATCGCGCACACTTCATGATATACATCATACTTCCCAATACTCTAGCACAATCCAATTGTGAGTAACTTTTGCTTTCACTCTTTTGAAATGCAAAGCTCAAATTTATTGGAGACTTGACAATATTTACATCCAAATATTTGAACAAGTCAAGTACCTTTTCAATGCAATGAGACAGTGAAAATGCTAAACATTATGGAGTTGTAAGGATTCTTATATCTAAGATCGCATCAGCAACTCCAATATTTTTCATTCCAAACTTGCTTTCTAGCATACGTTTAGTAGCATTTATGTCATTAGTGTCTCTATTGATGATCAACATATCACCAATATAGAAACAAACAATGACCTTATGATTTTATGATTTTAATGTGAAAACATTTATCACTCCCATCATTCTTAATCCATTTGCCAACATGGTTTTTGGCCAAATTTCTTATGTCATTGTTTGGTTGCTTGCTTTAGTCCATAATGTGACTTAACAAGTTTGCACACTTTCTTTCATTTACCAGGAACCACAAAACCCTCGAGTTGTTCCATGTAAATTTCTTTCTTCAATTCTACATTTAAGAAAGTTCTTTTCACATTCATTTGATGAATTTGGAGGTCATATACCACAACTAATAATTTTAGCATCCGAGTGGATGTAATTCTAGTTACTAACGAGTATATATATCGACAATATCAAAACCTTGTTTTTGTCTAAAGCCTTTGACACAAAGTCTTGCTCTATATTTGTCAACAATTCTATCCACTTTCATTTTCCTTTTGAGGATTCACTTTGAACCCAAAAGTTTTTTCCTGGAGGAAGATCAACCAACTTCCAATAGGATTGCTCAAGATTGAACCAATCTCACTATTGACACCATTTGTCCAAAAGGATGAGTCTACATAAGACACAAGAAATGTTACAAAATCATATTTGAAGGAAGTATATGTCCCTTGACATTTACTACGCCTCTTGATCTCTTTATTAAGTACATTCTCCTTTTGTTCTTTCCAAGGTCGTTTAGACCTTTCACTAGACTACTCAAGTCTAATTTTACAGTCCATAGTCTTAGGTCCTATTTCAATCCTTTTAGGAATAGGAACTTAGACTTTGGCTAGACACCCCACACTTTGAAATATTTCAAGTTGGATTTCCTTCCTTTCCATTTCTCATATGGAATAGATTGTGTCCTCAACAAACAAAATTGCTTTCTTTATCAAATGACAAAACTTTTTTTTTGTTCCCTTTTGCAATAAGGATAGTTCCTCCACAAAAGTTGTGTGGTAACCCGAACTTATAAATAATGAATCCATCATTTCTTTCAACATTCGGTTTTTCATTAGATTGAGGTGAATAGCGCAGTAGTTTGATGGATAATTCCATTTTCCAAATATATTTCTGCACAAGGAGATTTATAGTCTCCATTCTTATCATTCTTATCTTTTTCCAAACTGATATTCAACTTCGATATTATATTGTCTAGACATTTCTATTGCTTCATCCTTACCATTAAGCAAATAGATAGTTTTCTTTTTAATGCAATTGTCAATTAAAGTAACGAGATACTTTTTCCCACTACGAGTTGATATTGACTTCATATCACAAATGTCAGTGTAAATCAATTTTAAGGGATTAAAATTCCTTTCAACAGATTTATAAGAATGCTCGGCATACTTAGATTTCACATAAACTTGACATTTTTATTTGTTGCAATCAAAGTTAGACAAAAGTTCTAAGTTGATCAGTTTTCCTTACAAGGTTTTGTAATTGACATGCCCCAAGTTTTCATGTCACAAACATTGACTCAAGCAAGTAAGAACAAATAAAAACATTCAGTTCGAAAAGCTCTTCGCGAGGTAGCTTTTTCCTCACTAATATTTTATTTCTATTTCTTATAATTTTGTGTGATACAAACATTGTTTAGAGTCATCACCTTGTCAAATGTCCTTTTCAGAAGGACCTTTCCATAACTTTCAATTTGATTGTTATAGAACTACCCATGAACAAAGTTTATCAGGTTAAATAAAGGCAATATAGTCCAAATGTTACTTTTACAAAAACATAACAAATAATTATTCACCAATATTCATGTCTATGCAAATACTTTCATTATAATAGACATATCTTTTCATGAAAAATCACAACATTTTAAGTGATATTTTTTTTCCATAAAAGAACTTGGTTGTTTCATACTAGTCACACTATATACTAGTAATAGAGAAACTCAGCAACCACAATACCAAATATACTCCAAGAATTTTGTGGGTATAACATAATACAAAAGTATCATTGAATTTCATATCTTTTGCTAGAAAGTTAAATTAGACACCAAGTCTAATCATAAGCAAAGAACCCCCACATTTCAAATGTGATCTCAAAAATATGTTTCAAGTATTTGAAAATAGTTTTTCCACATATTTTAATGTTGGAAACATTATTCTACGAAAGAACTATAGTGTTGCAATTCTCTTTGATAAATAAATAGACAAAAAAAAATTGTATAATTTATTTCTATATTACATTGAAGTTTATAGAAAATTAAAAGTACAACACTGACTTATTATGTGAAGTTTTCATATTCTTCAAACCAATTGCATAGTCCAATTTATCCAGAGTATAAAACCACAAAAGTTTTTAGTCTACAAAAATCAGACACACTAACATTTCTCATGGAGTACAAAACTACAAAAGTCTTTTTTTTTTCTCCAAAGAGAATAACACATATTCTTTATCACATAGAAATATTCTTCTTATCAAATAGTCTTCCAACTATAACATTTTGACATACTATTTTATCAAACAAAAATATGCATCTCTCATTTTTTCAAACTAAGAATTTTAAAAGCAACAATATTTGCCAAGTAAAATTCATTCCACAACATATGGTTTGCAGATTATTTTTTTCCAAAGATACACATGATAAAAAAAATAATCAAAGATGATTACTCTTAGAAACTATTTTCCTCCTTAGACAATTTAATAAGAAGGTTACCTGGTAATCTTTAAACGGAATACCACAAAAATTGTCTGTTACATTCTCACTTCGACCTTGCTAAACAAAGCAACGAATTATGGAGAAGTAATGCATTTATATTCTACTTCCATGATCAGATTCTCTCAATCAGTAGAATACAAAAAATATTAACAGTATAGTAATTTCCTTAAGATTGTTGTTCATCTTGTATTCCAAACATACTTAGAGCAAAACTTTGAACATCTTAGTGAGACAACAAAGTTTAAGAACATTTTTACAACTAGAAAATTAAAACTAGTAGCGAAACTAGAATCAGAAACAGATTAGAAAAAATATACGAAATATTTTTCTTGAAAAGAATTGTTGTTAATATGTTTCAAAAGAATCTTACTGATTCCAACAAACTTTGCAGAAACACGAAGTTACCAAGTTTGATGAGCTAGTGAAAAACAAAAGAATAGAAGAACTGAAATTAATTCACAAATCTAAAATTTGTAAAACACGTACCAGAATCTAGGGAAAAAAATTAATAGGAAAAAGATCAAGTCCACTGAACTCACAGTGTCCCCTTAAGGAAATTATTCCCCTCTAGTATCCGAGGTTTGATTTGGAATATGACCTCCCAGGGTAAAATGATCTCAATCACCAAAGTATAGATACCAAAAACTCTGGTGTCAGCGAGCCACTCAACGGCAGTAAAGTACACGTAGAATACTAGATTTAGTAGTAGAAGAAGAAATCCATAAATTCTATGTTTAAAATAAAAGGAAATCCCTCAATTTATAGAAAACAAAGGGTAGTGCGAAAAGGTTCTTATTGTGCCTTACCGGAAAGGTCACAAACCTTTGAAAAGTCACAATCTTTCGGAAAGGTCGTCACCTTTCATAAAAGTCACAACTTTCCATAAAATTCACAACTTTTCATAAAAGTTGCAACTTTTCATAAAAATTACAACTTTTCATAAAAGTCGCAACCTTTCTTAAAAGTCACAACTCTTTATAAAAGTCGCAACTCTTCATTTTCCATTCACACTTTTTAAAACCCAACAATTTTAAATTAAAAAAACTTCTTCAGTCTGTAATTCTTGCAATTCAAATAAAATGCACAGGTTGCCCTTTTTTGAAAATACATTGCATAGTTAACAACTACTGCAAATTATCTACAGTGATTTATGGGGACTTTCCCCGGTGTTATCCATTGATAAAAAGTGATATTATGCATTGTTTGTTGATCAATTTTCAAAATATATGTGGATATATACTCTGAAAAATAAAGTGAAGTTCAAGATGTTTTTAAAAGTCTACATCTATTACTTGAACGTCGCTTTAATACAAAAATTCTCTCAATTTACACTGATGGTAGTGGTGAATTTGAAGGATTATCTCCCTATTTAAAAACACATGGTATTGAACATCTTGTTTCACCTCCTTATACACCTAAACGTGTAGCCGAAGTTGAACGACATCATAGATATGTTGTTGAAACCGGCAAAACCTTAATCCATCAAGCCTCACTTCCCCCAATATTTTGGAGCTTTGCGTGACGTCGGGCAGTTTATCTCATAAACAAATTACCCTCAGCTACCCTAAACGATAAATGCCCTCATGAAATACTTCTTCAAGACACCCCAAAATTTGATTCAATAAGAACTTTCGGGTGTTTATGCTATCGTTGGCTTCGACCATATACCAAAAATAAGCTTCAGCCCCGTTCAACTCCATGTGTACCAAAAATAAGCTTCAGACCATATACCAAAATACTTCTTCGAACATTAAGAATACCTAGGTTTTTCCAACAAATATTACTGGCCACCAGTGCTTTGATCCAATTTCGTCAAAAATATTTTTGTCAAGGGATGTTTTATTTTTTGAGAATAATTTGCCTTTTCAAAGTATTTTCTCTCATTTAAAAAAATTTCAAATTTGAAATCATGGGATAACACTATGAAGTAAAATGATCAGAGTTTCACATCTGAAGCTCAAAATTTGAACATGGATCTTCCTCCGGCTATTGCGTGTGGACCTCGCCCACAAAGTTCGCCCATGCCACTCGCCACAACCAGAGAGCAATCCCAAAGTTAGTTCAGGTACTCTTTTCAACTCTCCTCATTGTCCTATATCTAATAAAGTCACATTTTTGACTGAGAATTCATGGCAGACACTCAATCCTTCTTCGCGAAACCCAACAACCCATTTTCAGCAAGAAAACACACCCCTGTTAACTTATCGACGACGCAATCCACCTTCAACTCCCCAGTCGTTACCCTCATTGGCCAGCCAAAACACTCATTTGTCTCCTTCCGTACCTAATCCCATTGCCCCTCCTTCTACTCCACATTTGTCGGCTATCATCACAGCCTCCAGTCCAAAACCCATCGACGCACTTCAGCCGCGCCTGCCACCACAACCTCGAGTCACTCAATGGTTACCCGTTCCAAAAATAATATCCATAAGCCCTCTCTAAGTCTAAAACCGCCTTCTTCTTACAAACAAGCTCAGTGTGAACAGGGACGCCTCAACAAAATTAAGGGCCTAAAGCGAAACTTAAGAGAGGGGCCTAAAGCGAAACTTAAGAGAGGGGCCCTAATATTTTTTTTTTCAATGTATATATTTTTATTTAAAATCTACTATTTTATAATCAATCTGTTTTAATAATTCCTTTTCAAATGCTAATATAGTTAATTCATTCGAACTCTCAAAAAATATTGTTGATCTTAAGAAGATTTAATGAATTTTAATTTCAAAAAGAACTTTTTTCAGTTGAGGCAACTATGTTTCAGGAACTGTTAATATTATTCTATAAAGAATGTGTATTTGGAAAAGAATCAAGTCTTTTTATTTGATTGAGTATTTTCATTAGATCATTATCTTCTACTTATATTATTTCCCTCAACATTTTTATTTCAAAAATAAATCTAAACAATCAATATCAGAATAGCTATTACGCGTTAAAGAAAATTCAAGGTTAAGACAGTATTTTTTAAATTCTCATCATCTTGTGATGTCAATATTTTATCACTAAATAAGAAATCACAAGAAAAAATTCATATGCTTCAATTGGTTCGAATCTAATTTGAAGTGAAAAATTAGTTTGATCTACTCTACATATATATAAAGCAGTCAACTCTAAAAAGTTCTTCAAAGGACTTTGTGATTTCGCTATTCATATTTTCATCAAATTGTTTCATTCAAAATTCGGGTTTATTTTCATCTCATATGAAATTTTCTTAGTACAAATCATACCACTCATAGTACATATAATTTTTTTTTAAATAACATATATATGTAAGTTTTTTTCAAAAATGGGGGCCCCAAGTGATGGCTTTAGTGGTCTAGGGGTTGAGACAATCCTGAGCGTGAACCTCACAGGAATATTGCTATGCAAGCTGGATTTGATGCCCTTGTGAGAAACCATACGTGCACTTTGGTTCCCAACGATCCTTCTAAGAGTGTAGTAGACTGCAAGTGGCTCTTTCGCATTAAGCATCACCCTAATGACTCTATTGATAGGTACAAAGTACGATTAGTGGTCAAAGGCTTCACTCAGCGGCCTGGACTGGACTACCATTCAACCTATAGTCCGGTAGTCAAGCCTACAAACGTTCGTTTGGTTCTCGCTATCTCTGTTTGATGCAATTGGTGTTTGCATCAACTTGATGTAAATAATTCATTCTTGCAAGGTTATTTAGAGGAACAAGTTTATATGCGACAACCTCCTGGCTTAGAGCATCCAACTTTGTCCAGTCATGTCTGCAAACTTAACAGAGCCATCTACGGTCTCAAACAGGCACCTAGAGCTTGGTAGAACGAGCTCAAGAACTTTCTGGTAACGCAAGGTTTTGGTAAATCAGACTCTGACTCATCTTTGTTCAACTTTCACAATTCAGGATTGACTATTTACATCCTTGTATATGTGGATGACATTATTGTTACTGGAAATAATGATCATGGTGTTCGACAAATTATCAACGCCCTTGCTCAACGGTTCTCTCTCAAGGACCTGGGCCACTTGAACTATTTTTTGGGTGTTGAAGTTCTGTCCTGTCAAGGTGGCCTGCTGTTGTCTCAACAGAAGTATACAAAAGACCTTCTCCAGGAAGCGAATATGCAAGACAGCAAAGGAGTTTCCACTCCTATGTCCGTCGCTACTGTTCTCAATGTAAACCAGGTTGATCCTAATGTTGATTGTTCTCTCTTTCGGACAATTGTTGGCAAGCTATAATATTTGTCCTTCACTAGACCTGGCATCGCGTTTACAGTAAATAAACTCTCTCAATTTATGCATTGTCCTCAAGATAATCACTGGAAGGCTGCTAAGTGGCTGCTTCGATATCTCAATCAAACCTCTTCCTTTGGGCTTCAAATAACCCGTGAGACTGATAACCGGATTATGGTGTATTCTGATTCTAATTGGGCTGGTGACCCTACTGATAGAACATCCACAACTGGATATGTTATATATCTTTGAAGTACTCCTATCTCGTGGTCCTCCAAGAAGCAGCGATCTGTCTCTCGATCATCCACCAAAGCTGAATACCAAGTTGTTGCTGCTGCTCTTGCAGAAACCAACTGGATCACCAACATATTGTGTGAGCTTCACTTTTCCCTTGCTTGCATACCACGCATGATAATATTGGAACTACAAAAATTTGTGAAAATCCTGTCTTTCTTAGCAAGATGAAGCATAATGCCATCGATTTCCACTTTGTTCGTGATCAGGTGCAACGCAAAGAGGTTGAAATGAAGCATCTACATGCTGCTGATCAGGTTGCTGATGTCCTAACCAAGCCGTTGTCGCGTGCTTCTTTCAGTCGTATGTTTGACAAGTTGGGTATTGTGGATGTCAACACCAACTTGCGGGGCGTAAAAGAGATATAACGTGAATTTATCTTCTAGTATAACTAGGATTCATTGTTGTATCACTTTAGGACTCATTATTGTATCAGCGCCTATATATACTCTTCATCAGCTTATGAATAAAATAGAATTCTTCTCATTCTCTATCTAGTCTTATAAGCTGCTTTACTTCCAAAGGGCATATCTCACTCATACGAACTTGAAATTATGCAAACTCGGTGGCGTTGGAAAGATTATTCCACGATATTTCCTACAATATCTGGAAATTCACCTAAATTATCCCGAGCTAGTAGTTATGGTTGTTTGAAGTTGACCAAAAACTCAACTTAACATACTTAAATATTTTTTCTAGATTTTTATATTCTTTCCAAAAATGGCTATTTCCAATTCTCTACTTCTTCCTAGTTATTTCAACTTGCGAGATGTTACATTTTGTCTCCTGATTTAAATTGTGCATAACATGGTTAGAGCCAGAGCCCCAGAGTGAAGATGAAACCAAATGGCTATCTGAGGAATTTCCAGCTTCTTGTGCTAGGTACAGAAATACATTGAAGATCTTCGTATGTTCTCACATTTGGCATGTTCAATGAATGGAAACAACTACGATGCAATAAAGATATTTCCAATGGAAGGAGAAACTTGGGTCCTCTCTAAAGATAGGGATATGAACTGGCCTCCTCATCTTGGGAGCAATAAAAATTTCAACTATGAGTTTATTGAGGTCTTAGTTAAAGCAAAAGGTTTTACATGTCTTTTTCGTCGATAAGGAGATCCATTTCTAGTTCCTGCAAAGGATATGTTTAGATTCTCTCATAGAATTTCTGTTAGGACCGTAAATAAGCAGGTGTAAACGCGGAAGCTAGCAAAGCAAACCTCGAAAGACTACAAGTAAGAAGACAAACGAGAAATATACCAAAAGACACAAATATTTAATATGGTTCGGTCAATCGACCTACGTCCACAAAGGAGATGAACAATCCACTATAAATATGAGAGTACAAAATACAGAGAGAAACAACCTCAACCATTTCACTCAAAATACATGGGAGGTTCACACAAGCGATAACGTATCAAGCTTGTGACCCATAAATTCTCCCCCTAATCAAAACTCTCAAAGTTCTTAAGACTACATTATGAATGCTGATTAAGTTAGAAGGAACATGCCTCTATTTATAGAGTCCTAAACCTTTTCTTACCAGAAAAAGTATTAGTCAATCCAAAACTTTTTCCTAAAAGGAAAACCTATTTATGGTAAGAAATTTAGGGCAAATAAAACCCAACAAATCTCCCCCTTGGCCTGAATTTCTGACAAAGTAAATTTGTCCACCTTCTTCACTTAATCTTCAACAACTTGCTTCTCCTCTCCATAATCTCCTTCGCAAAATTTATGTCTCAACACAACACAGAGAACCTCTCTGAAACAATTTCTCCAACAAAAATCTTCATTACTGTCAAAAATATTGCGGCTAGAACTACACCCGCTAAGATGAACACCTATTTCTAACCTGGTTCAATAATCGATTATCGAACCACTGAACCTAACTCCATAATTGAATCTGGCTCTGATACCACTTGTTAGGACCGTAAATAAGCAGGTGTAAACGCGAAAGCTAGCAAAGCAAACCTCGAAAGACTACAAGTAAGAAGACAAACGAGAAATATACCAAAAGACACAAATATTTAACGTGGTTCGGTCAATCGACCTACGTCCACAAAGGAGATGAATAATCCACTATAAATATGAGAGTACAAAATACAGAGAGAAACAACCTCAACCAATTCACTCAGAATACATTGGAGGTTAACACAAGCGATAACGTATCAAGCTTGTGACCCATAAATTCTCCCCCTAACCAAAACTCCCAAAGTCCTTAAGACTACATTATGAATGTTGATTAAGTTAGAAGGAACATGCCTCTATTTATAGAGTCCTAAACCTTTTCCTACTAGAAAAAAGATTAGTCAATCCAAAACCTTTTCCTAAAAGGAAAAACTATTTATGGTAAGAAATTTAGAGCAAATAAAACTCAACAATTCCTTATATGAAGATGACAGGGATGGAAAGGGATGATGTTCATGAAGGATCCTTTGAGATAGACCCTTCCTCCTTACCTACTGACCAAGTAGGAATTTCTGCTTCATCCATAGACCAAAGAGCGACAACTTATCTCATGGATTCTATAAATGTTGCATCAGTAACTAATCAGGTTCGTCCTGAACCCGAGTTTTACATATTTGGTGCTGAAGTATCATTTGAACTAGACCTTGCCTCCTTACCTACTACAAAGTAGACATTTCCGCTTCATCCATACACCAAAGAGAGCCATCTAATTTCATGGATTGTGTAAGTTCTGCTGAAAACTGGGTTGCATCAGTACCTAATAAGGTTCCTGAACCCAAGTTTTACAATTTTTTTGCTGAGAGATCACCGGAGAAGTTCCAATTCGGTCAATGTTGGGCTATATACAGCAATGAAGATGCCTTGCCCTGTTACTATGGGCAGATAAAGAAGATAGATCCTCTCCCTGAATTTGGATTGCATGTGGCATGGTTTTATGCCTGTCAAAGTACAATACAGTGGCATGATAAAACAATGCCAATATTTTGTGGACTGTTTAAGTTTCAAAACAGTAAGCCGAACAAATATAAAGTAAGCAACAACTTTTCACATGTAATAGCAGCAGAACCTATGAAGAGGGAGTATACAAGATCTTCTCTAGAAAAGGTGAAATTTGGGTTGTATACAAAAAATGGAGTGCTCAGTGAAAGGTAATAATCTAGAAGATTTCGAATATGAGATTGTTGAAATTGTGGATGTTTCTGATAATTATGTAGACGTGAACTTCTTAGAGTGGGCTAAAGGCTTCAAGTCTGTCCACAAGGCTCGCATTGAAAAAGAAGAGGCTGACAGAGTAGTGAAAACATCTATATCCCAGCATCTCAGGTTCTCTCATCGAATTCCTACTTTTCGCTTGAATACCTCATGGAAGTTTGCGAGGTTTCTGGGAGCATAAACACCTCTTTATTTACTGTGTACAGATCAAACAGGTCCAGCATGAATACCTGAAGAAGCATCAAAGTTTTTTTTTAGTTCATTATTTTTTAGTGGAAAGAATTTTCCAATTGAGTACTATTGTAACTAATATGCAAATTGCAATTATAGTTCACAAAGGAAAAAGTTGCTTATTAAAATGTTCTATTACGTACCATTTATGAAAAATTACTTATTATACATGAGTTCATTCTTACCAAACAATATGAATTGATTACTATAAATATACTCGTGGTATCAATATTCTACGTACATTATATTTTCTTAAATTCTCAAAGTAGAAGTTGTCATGGAAAAACATATCAATATCACTAACATAGAAAGGATGCTGAAAACTTCCATTAAAAGATTGATCTAAGAGTGTAAAATTTTTATGGAAATAAATAGATAACATAAAGGGAACCCCAAAACAAACAAAAACATAAAACGATGACTCTTAGAATGATTGAAACAAACAAGAACTTGACTTTTATTTCTTCACCAAAAAAAAAAAAAAAACTAGAGATTAGATGAAGTAACTTACAATGAAGTTGATAACTTGTTAGTTTGAGAATAGAAATGAAAGAGGATTGGAGGCAAAGCGAGAGTGAAGAAATTTGTATCTACAGGAAAATTCTCAAGATTATGATAATACAATATATCTCGATGAGTAGGATTCGGGAGGATTAATAATATTCCTCATTCTTCACAAAATTTTATTTGATTTAATTATTTGATTAATAGGAGTCAAAAATGATAAATTTGTTGTAAATATATTTATGTGGATGTCCATTACTTTAACGTGTAATGACATCGTAAAGTATAGTAACTCTCAAACCTACATAACCTTCCCCCTTGATATTTCTTTATAACTTACATGGTTAATGTCTCCATTACGTTCATGGTTAATATCATGTTTATGACATATTTTTTGTATTCCTCTATGTAATATATAAATAGAGGCAGAATTCATATTGGATACATTTGATGATTTGATGAACACTTGAATACTTGGAAGAATAAGAAAAGCTTTCATCTCTTGTCTCCCAATTTCTGTCGCTTTCAACTTCTACGTTTCTTTTCCTTTTTTGCTTTAGTTTTATAAACGTTATCAGCATGAGTCTCTAAAATTAATTCGTGATTACTTTTAAGTTCTTCACGTGAAAGAAGAAAATACAATATTATCATCTCCTGGGTACTGCTGTGAATAGTATCTCAAGGCTTAACATGTTCTTCATTGCAAATTACAAGACATAAATCATGTAGTATGTTTCAATTTTCCTCTCGTTGATTTATTTTTTATTTTTTTTTTGTTATCCCGTTTCATGTTAAAATTTATGGATAAATTATAACTTTCAATTGATGATATGAATATTTGTTGTAAACAATAAATTTAAATTTCAAAATAAAACAATGGTGTTAAAAAAAGAAATATATTAAATGAAAAAGTTGATCACTAGTGAATTCATTTTGGAGTTGACAAATGCAATCAATTATTTTGTGTGTGTGTTTGTCTACATTAAATCTATATATTATTTATGGTGAAAACTTATTAGCATCTTTGTGTGTCAACAAGTTGATGAATCCCTTAAAAGGTTTGATGCATTGAATATTATTTTTATAGGAGGATAAAAATAGAATATAAATAATTTGTGCTCCTCTGATTCCTTTGTTATATTTCATATGTTGTTGAAATTTAATTGTGCAAATAATTACAAGTTAATATCTCAAAAGGTCACTCAACTTTAGGAATTTATCTAGTAAAGTCATTGAACTTTATTTTATATCAAAAAAATCACTAAACTGAGTTCTTTATATCAATAAAATCATTCACTCATATTCATCATTAAAAAAAATTACACCACAAATAAATTATTTTTACACTATATTTAGGATTATATTACTGAAAAAATTACTCAAAATTACTATTTCATTATAAAATAATATAAAATTGAAAGTAAAAGATTAACTTATCAAACTTGAACCTAAAATTCTCCAAGCTAGCTTCGTTCACACAAACAACAAATTGATTAAGCCATCCCAGCAAGTGTTGTTATACCGTCAAATGAAGTAGTAGTAATTTATCACCTGAAATTGATGAAACTATCAGATCAAGTGGTAGGCATCACTGCAATGAAGCACTATTACTTTATCAAATGAAACTGATGAAATTATCTATTAATATTTTATTTTGTAATAAAGTAGTAATGTCTTATTTTAATTGTGATCAGATATTTAAAAATATTTTATTTTATTTTTTTAATAATAAATTTGGTTGAATGATTTTATTGACATAAATGCTTAAGTTGAGTGATTTTATTGACATAAAGATCAAAGTTGAGTGATTTTATTGATACAAAATAAAGTTCAATGACTTTACTAGATAATTTTCTAAAGTTGAATGACCTTTTGAGATATTAACTCAAATAATTACAAAGTGGGGTAGTATTTTAAAGGTTTCAAGGCGATTTCAAGTACAATTATATCATTGTTTAAGGATAAGATGATAGATTTAAATCTTATCGTTCTAAAAAGGGGTAAAAGTTCGCATTCAAGTCTTGACATACCACGAGAACAAGATGTTGGGTTCATGTCCCATTAATTTATGGCATAAGAATTCTTTACATGGGTAAGACAATGAGTTTTATGTCCTAATACACCATTGTGATGATATGGATGACTAACACAAATCAATATATTTTTGACTAAAAGTCATGAAATTTGCGCAATAAATTTACTTCATTCTCTTATGTAAATGTGGTAGCAGTGTATAATATGTTTGAGAGATGACAAGTGATTGAATGTTTGAATATTAGTATGGTCAAATTTAATGGTCATCACTATTGAAAAGAGATTAGGGGGGTAAATAATTACTCGTAAAGTTAAAGTGCTAAAGTGAGTTTTCCCGCCAAGTTCAGGGAGGATTTTATGTATTTTCCCTTATAAAATCAAGTTTTTACAATAATAATATCTAAAGTAATATTTTCAGACATGATTAACATCTCATTAACAAAAGTTGTGTTTTGTCATTTTTAAAATTGTTGTCCTTTTTAAAATTTAGAACCCACAAGCCTGAAGTTCTGATTCGCCTCTGTTTTTAACATATGTAAATATACCACAAATATTATTGTATGAAAAGAAAGATTAAGGTCACTAACATAGAAAGGATGTTGAAAACTCCCATTTTAAAAAAAAATTGAAGATTGTTGAGCTTCTACTACTAAGCGAGATCTTAGAGTCATGAAAGAAGTTGAAGATGTGGCGAAGCGACAAATGGAGCGTGTTATTGCATTTTCATATCAAACCTTGGAAATGCATTGGCTCCTCCTAGGAATAGGTAAAAAATTTCGTCAAGTTTCGGTGTTGCACCAAATAGGTTTTATTAAATTCATCAAATTTATGATTCAAATTTTATTTTTCAATATGTTTATCCTAATATGAAATGAAATAAAACATGTAATTTATTTAGTGTGTGATAAATTTTCATTTATTTCAATGTCAATAAATGAAAATTTTACACATACTAAATAAAAGAACATAAGTTTTATTTCATTTCATTTTAGGTTAACATAGTAAAATTCAAATCATAAATATCAAAAATTTAATAAGACCTAGTTGGTCCAACATCAAAACTTGATGAAGATTTTTACTCATCCTTAGAAATAGTCAATGCATTTCCAAAGATTTGATATGGAAATGCAACACCACGCACCATTTCTTGCTTCGCCATATCTTCAACTTTGTTCAATTTTGCCCTCATGATCTCGCTCAATTGTTGAAGCTCAACATTCTTCATTTTTTTAACGGGAGTTTTTAGCATCCTTTCTATGTTAGTGACCTTGATCTTTTCCCATGTCAAAACTTTTACATTGATAATGTAATAAAATATGATGTAGAATATTGATACCATGAGTATAATTATAGTGATCAATTATCATGTTGTTTGGTAGAGTGAACACGTGCACAATAAGTAATTTGCCGTTAATGGTAGCAGAATATTTTGGATCCCTTATTTGTTTTCAATTATGAAATTTTAGAATCATAGTCTAATTATCTTTTTATATATAATAATTTATTACATTTCCAGTTTAGATCCTTTGTATAAGTGATTTGACTTTCAAATTTGAACCTTTATATTTTTTATTTTGAATTCATAGTATAATAAGTATTTATAAAGTCAAAAATATTTTTTAAATCATTTTGAATTTATGTTGTTACATAGTATATTTGTTTTTAACTTCTGAAATATCAATAAATTGTGATATTAATCCTTATAACATTTTATCAAGCAACTTCTGTTTTTAATTAATTGAAATACTCATTTTTTGATATTTTGCATGTGAATATTTCATAAATTTTAAAATTTATTAATTATTAAATCAGTTCATTATTCATGTATAATATTAAATTTTGAACTATTAATTCATATTTAAGAGTAATGTAATTTCTAAAAACTGTCAAGATAGAATGTACTCCCTCCGTTTAAAAAAGAATGTCCCTATTTCCTTTTTAGTTTGTTTAAAAAGAATGACCCCTTTCTTTTTTTGGCAACACTTTAACTTTAACTTTCCCACAGCATGTTTAAGACCACAAGATTAAAGGACATTTTGGTACATTTGACATAACATTAATTTAGAACCACAAGATTAAAAAGTCTTCTTTCTTTTCTTAAACTCCGTTCCAAGTCAGACTAGGTCATTCTTTTTTAAACGGAGGGAGTATTTTCTATATAAAATGATTAAGATAAAATCAAAAGAATTAAAAATTGAAATTTACTTGATTCCTACTCATCAAATTAAATTAAATTTAAAATTCACTCTTATGGCTCCTAGTCATCAAATTAAATTAAATAGAACTCTAGATTTATTCTGTTGACTCCTACTCGTCAAATTTAATGCATAAGAAAACATGACAAGAACTAAAATTCAAAATTTAATCTCTTCGCTTTTACTCGTCAAATTAAATTAAATAAAATTCTAAATTACCCTTCTTGGTCCTTGCTCCTACTTATCAAGTAAAATACTTCAGAAAATATCATCAAAACTAAAATTTAAAAGTTAACCTCTTGGCTCCTATACTCATCAAATTAAATTAAATAAAAAATTTAATTTACCCGTCTTGGTCCTGGCTCCTAGTCACAGTGGCGGAGTTAGAAATTTCGCCAAGGTTGTTCAAACTTTAAAAGAGTCGATAATTTTTTTTAGCGAAGTGGGTAAATTTTTTTTGCTGATGAGTGAGAAATTAAATTACATATCACTTAGAAACTAAATCATACGGAAACTTAAAATTATAAAACTATCAATGGAATAAATCAAAACTAATGGACAAGAATCACAAAAACAATGTTTGCTTTGAATATACTCCCTCTAGTTCATTTTAAATGAATTGTTGAGACTTTTTTTGTGATTCAAATAACTGAATAGTTTAAAGTTAGAGAATTATCGAAACTTATTTCCATATTTACCTTTTGTTTTAGTAAGATTCTTAACTATTTTACATTTTCTAAAAAGATAGTTTAGAAATAATCAAAAGTATAATAGTGGATAATAATTTTTAATTTTATCTTTTAAATTATTTTTTTTGAGAATGTGTATACCTAATAATTCACTTAATACAGATCGTAAATATATAGAAAACAATAAAATTTTAATTATTAGGTTAATCAATTTAAGTCTAGAAACATAAAGAAGATATGGGCAGCTAGTGTGTTTGAAAGAAAAAAAAAACTCTCTTACACATAATTGAAAAGAGAGTGAGGATTGAACTGCAAACATCTTGCACACAAATGAACATATGCTTACCACTAGACTAATAGACTTTGTCATATCTTAGGGTGTTTAATTAATTATATATCCCAATATTACACAGTATTTTATCTACATACACGGTATAATTTTCCGGCAAACTCATTAAACTAAATTAAATAAAACTCAAAATTACTCTCCTAGCTCCTACTCGTCAAATTAAATGTTTAACAAAACGACGAACTTAACTTCAAAGTTTACCCTCTTGGCTTCTACTCATCAAATTAAATTAAATAAAATTCCAATTATACTCTCACACCACTTACTCACCAAATTGAATGCTTAAAAATATCAGAAGAACCAAAATTTAAAATTTATCCTTTTAAGACTCCTACTCATCAAATTAAATCATTTAAAATGTTGTAAAGAATGATAGAAACTACTAATAATCCTCTTGTATCCTACTCATCAAGACATAATGTATTACCACAATCATTAGAATTTTCTTATATATACAATTTTCTTCACTTGAGAATTTTCCTTTTTCATTTGCATTATCAAACAAGCAAGTTATCAACTACGATGTAAGTTTCTTCATCAACTCTCTATATTTATTTTTTTTGTAAAAAAATGAAGTCATACTTGTTTGATTCCATCAATGATGATATTTTATGTTTTATGTTTGTTTGTGGGGGTCCTTATCTAATTAATTGGGTTTTATAGCTTCAACACAAATATGGGGTTCTTTATCTAATGAATTGTGGTGTGGGTTCCTTGAGAGAACCATGTATGTGCCTTTATGGTTCCATGAGTGAACCTGATAGGATGTATGTATGTTGGATCCTTGACTGGTTCGAGTTACCTGAAAGGTGATTTTATCTTAGATATGGCTTGCATGTGACCATGTGGAACATGTTGCGGGTTACTATTAAGTTGGAGTCTGGACTATGTTAGGCTTCTGGTGCATGGCTTAAGTGTTGGGACCGATCATGGTTGTCAGTGTTTGGGTCCGATCATGGTTGTCAGTGTTTTTAGAACTTACATGATAATTAGGATGTGAGTCAAGATGGATGTGTTGGTCTAAGGCGCTGAGTACTATTCCGAAAGGGCCAAAGTTGACATGAGAACTTGAGAGAGAGTAGTAGGTTGGTTGATAGGGCTAGTGGTGATCTTGTATTCGTGAATCTCTATCTTGTAGAAGGGTTAGGCTAGGACTTGATATTATGGTGGTATAAAAGGGAGGCATGGGATCGAGGTACATTAGTTTATAGGCAATATACATGGGAGGGTAAAAGTATGTGGATAGAGACTTGGGGTGGGATAACTTTCATATTGCATGCTTCTTCTGAATGTCTATTTTATATAATGTGGTAGGTTCAATCGATCGATGATGTCTATGAGATACAGTATGTGTGTTTTGTATTGATATTGTTCTTGCTATGACACTTAGTATAGTTTGGTTGGAGGGTCAGTGATGTTTCATAGGTGAAAACGATGATGATCTCCAACAACTTTCAATATTTTTCCTCTCTTATGGTGGGAGTTGTGTACTATTTTCTTGTATAAATTGTACTCTTTTAGTAGCTCTTATACCTAATTAGACTAGTTCCTAAGGGAGTGTTTTGGTCTTATGTGAAAGGTTTATTAAAGTTTAAAGTGTTAGAGAGCTTTTATAGTAATTTATTTTCTTTTCGCATGACCTAATTTATTTTGGGGCGAAAGGATCTTCCTATCTAGATGTTAAAGTAGGTGTTTGCATGGCCTGGTGAATTAGGTCGTGACAAATTAATATGATAAAAGACAACAATGAAATTCTGAGTTATATATAACAGAAGTTTAAAGCATGAATACAACATCATTTAGGAATTTGCAACTATATTATATCAGATAAAAAATAGTAGTCATTTGAATGATACTACTGTCCACAATTTCTAAGACAAAAAGAAAGAGTAGTGTTATGTGAAATTTTACAACAGATTGATCTTCTAATTACACTGCAGTTACTCTGTTTCTGTGGTCGTAAATCGGAAAGAAGTTGTATTTGATGAGGAGCAACTTGTTCACCCTCGGTGGCCTGAATGCTCTTGGTTAAACCACTGGGGCACTACTTTTTTGTTGTTGATCCAATCATGCGTTAAGTAGGGCTCTGTTGTTTTGTCCTCCTTTCTGTGTTGCTATGAAGTTTTGACGTGAGCTAAGTGAATAGATTGATTGGTATGCTACGGTTCACTCGAGAGAAGAACGTTTGAAGATTACCACACTTGATCGAGAGATATTTGTAGTAAGAAAATATTTATAATCAATACAGTTTAGTTAAAATGTTAAAGCTGTTAAAAGGGATAAGGGTAGTTAGTTATAACCAATTGTCAGTTAGTTTGTTAGAAGAATTTAGTTACTTACACAAGATGAAGAGCTATATATAGCACCTCTTTTCTTGTACTGAGTAGTCTTTGAATATCAAGAACATTCTTCACTCTTAAATATTTTTCTTTTTCTAAATCTGAGTTCCTGATTTACAGATTCAGTATTTGTTCTGGTGGTTGCTGGAGATCGATACCCGGCAAGGTGAATTTCGATTTATAAGATTGCCTAGTATATCATTGCTTGATTGAGGCTAGAATCTGCATTTCACAATTGTTGTGTGTGGTGATTTAGCTGCACTTATTTCCGCAACAGGTAACTCATTTTTTTCCTCGGAAGAGAGCTTGCAGAACACAAAGATGGAGATTGAGACTGCAAAAAGAAGTGATAATCTAAGTGATGAATATGAACAAGAAGGTCCTTCTAAGCGATATAAGGGGGTTGGATATCCCTCTCCTACTAAGGAATCCGACTTTCAGCATTTGTCTCATGGAGGAACTCCGAAGGGGAAGGAGAAGAAATTGAAGGCCAGTTTATCCTCTGAAGAGAGCTTGCAGAACATAGAGCAGGAAGCTGAGACTGCAAATGAAAGAGTGGATGTATCTTTAAAAGGAAGTGTTAATCTTCCCTCAGATGTAGGGCTTTGTACTATAACTGAGCCAAAAATAATTGAATATGCATTTCCGGATTTTAGTGATTTTGACAAGGACAAGGACGAGTCCTGCTTTAAGGTTGGGCAAGTATGGGCTGTTTATGATAATCTGGATGCCATGCCTAGATTCTACGCAGTCATCAGGAGATTTTATCTCCTGCATTTAAGTTGTGCATAACTTGGTTAGAGCCAGATCCGCTGAATGAAGATGAAACCAAATGGCTATCTGAGGGCCTTCCAGCTTCTTGTGGTAGGTTCAGACTGGGAAACTTAGAATCCATTGAAGATCTTCGTATCTTCTCACATTTGGTATGTACAATAAATAGAAATAGCTATGGTGCCATAAAGATATTTCCACTTGAAGGAGAAACTTGGGCCATATTTAAAGATTGGGATATGAACTGGTGTTCTCGTCTTGAGAGAAAGAAGAAGTTCAACTATGAGTATGTAGAGGTCTTGTCAGACTATGCTGATGCTATTGGTGTGCGTGTTGCATACTTGGTTAAAACAAAAGGCTTCACTTGTCTTTTTCATCGAGCAGAAGACCCATTTCTAGTTCCTGCAAACGAGATGCTTAGATTCTCTCATAGAGTTCCTTCTTTTAAGATGACAGGGATGGAGAGGGATGATGTTCTTAAAGGATCCTTTGAACTAGACCCTGCATCCTTACCTACTGACCAAGTAGGCGTTTCTGGTGAATCCATAGACCAAAGAGCGACAGCTAATTTCATTGATTCTGTAAATTCTGCTAAAAACTTGGTTGCATCAGTACCTAATCAGGTTCCTGAACCTGAATTTTACAGATTTGATGCTGACAGATCACCGGAGAAGTTTCAAATTGGTCAATGTTGGGCGATATACAGCGATGAAGATGCATTGCCCCGGTACTACGGGCAGATAAAGAAGATAGATCTTTTCCCTGAGTTTGTGTTGCATGTGGCATGGTTTTATGCGTGTCCACTCCCTAAAATTACAAAAAAGTGGCATGATATAACAATGCCAATGGGTTGTGGACTGTTTAAGTTTGGAAACCGTAGGCTGAATAAATATACTGTAACAGACAACTTTTCACATGTAGTAGCAGCAGAATCTGTAAAGAGCGGAGTATACAAGATCTTCCCTAGAAAAGGCGAAGTTTGGGCAGTATACAAAAACTGGAGTACTAAGCTGAAAGGTAATAATCTAAAAGATTTTGAATATGAAATTGTTGAAATAGTGAATGTTTCTGATAATTCTGTAGACGTGAAGTTCTTGGTGTGGGTAAAAGGCTTCAAGTCTGTCTACAAGCCTCGAGTGGAAGAACAAGAAGAGACTGACGGAGTAGAGAAAATATGTGTATCCGAGCATCTCAGGTTTTCTCATCAAATTCCTGCTTTTCGCCTGACAGAAGAGAGACGTGGCAGTTTGCGAGGTTTCTGGGAGCTTGATCCAGCTGGAATGCCTCTGCATTTACCGTCTACAGATTGAAGCATCAAACTTTTCTTTTGTTAATCCTAAATCAAAATGTGAAGAGTTTTATAGATTTGTAGAACTCAATTATGTCTCAAAAGAAATTAGTTTGCAGCATTAAGGGGCATCGACCAAGGATTAACGGCTTAACTTTCCTTGTGCTTGATTCAAATTTCTTCATTTCATTGATGTTTTGTGTTTCATTTTGCATTGGTGCATAGCTATGTTTCTGCGGTTAACAGTTATAAAGAAGTTTTTTATGATGAGTAATTTATAAGACATGGTTGAACAATCGTTGCAAGGGCTACATAATTTCATTGAAAATGCAATCTGTGTTACGTGCACTCTACACCAGTAGATCACCTTTGTCGTGTTTAGATTTTCCACGCTCCACATCAGGTAACATTTCATCCGCACGAATTTCTCCTCTCGTCCATTGAACAATTGTATTTGAAGTATGTAAATTAAATAGATACATGTATTATTTCATCATTCAAATTAATGTATGTTCTTAATTAATATTTGTTTTTAATTTGTTGCAATTCTTGACCTTTCAACTTTGTAAGTGAATCTTCATATTCCAAAGCTATATTTTTTCCAATAAATACAAATATTTCAAAGATTTATATGTGATAAAAAATTTGTGTGGAAGACTAGAAAAGCTTTAATCAAGAAAAGAGGATTTGTATCAAAATTATACGGCATAATATGATTATAGGGATGAATAACACTTTCATTACTAGAATATCGGAGCGTGTTGTATTTATTTTTTACTTATTATTTTTGAGATTAGTGTTGGGTTTTAAAGATGTAAACAGGAAATAAAGGGTTGAATCTCACATGAAGGAGTTGTGACTTTGCCGAAAGGTTGTGACCTTTATGAAAGATTGTGTCTTTCTAAAGGGTTGTAACCGTTTGAAAGGTTGTGCATATTTTAAAAAGTTGTGATCTTTCTGAAAGGTTGTCTTATTTCCAAAGAGTTGCGACCTTTACCCTTTGTTGGTTATAAATAGAGAGGTTTTCTCTTATTTTTCTACACTGAATTCTTCCCTTCTCTTGCATACATTTTTTACAAAACAAAATCAATTGATCGTGTTTGTGTGTGTGATTCTTTGTTGTTATTTTGAGTTCTTAAAATTATTAAAGTTTGAGGTACCGTTATTTCTTTAATGGTTAATCCGTTTTATCCCTCGGGTACTTGAGGGGATTAAATTTCTTAAGGACATACTGGGTTTTGTGGACTCGGATAGTTCTTTTTTTTTCATCTTTTACTATTTTTGGTTTGCTAATCTAAATACATGAGACAACAAGCTTAAAAAATTTAAATTGTTGGTATTTTCTGTGGTAAGAAAATTACTTTAATTTTTGTGTTCTTTTTGTTGGAAAAAAAAAGAAAAAGAAAATTATTTTATCATATGAAAAAAGAGATTTGGGATGAATTAGTACTGGTTTAATGTGTTCGAGTATATTTCCTATAGTAAATTTTCCTTGGATGAGTAAGATTATTTTTATTTTCTTCCCAAGTGCATTCAAACATTGCACCCCTTCAGTTTTCTTTTCAATGAGAAAGTTATTTTGTGCATAAAGGCTAAGATGAGTATTTTTCCTATATTCTTGGCTTTATATAACTATGAGAAGAAGTAAATGAACAAATTTTGTCTCCTTACAATGTTTGAACTTGAGTTTAGTTTTTTTGTTGAAATCAAATGTCTTTTTGAGGAAAATAGGAATATGATGGAAATTGAGAAAAGGAAAAAATAGCAAGAAAAGTGACTTACATTGAATCATTGTTGGCATATAAAATATGATTCAATGAGAGTAGAAATCAGGATAATGGTCATTATATGATGATCTCAGAATATGTCTTTATTATTATTAATATGTATTTTGTTTAGAGGAGAGAAAAAAACTTTTGTAGTTTTCTACTCCATGTGAAATTTGATTGTGTTTGACTTTTGTAGACTAAAATCTTCTAATTTTTTTTTACTCCTTTGGTTTGAAGAATATAAGAACTTCAAGAAAAAATCAGATTGTGCATTGGTTTGAATAATATAGAAACTTCATCAAATTGTTAAATACTCTGTTTGAATAAATATTCTAACTTGAAGAGCACACAATCTTCGTCAGGAATATTAAGGCTAAATGATTTTAAAAAGATAAAATATTCATCATTAGCTAGAAACAGTGTTGTATTTGAGATTTCTGAAGATTAAAAGATTTTTTGTTTATTACTCTATGAATGTGAAACTGATTAAGAATATAAAACTTCATCAGAATTCAAGGTTCATTCTGTTAACGATTAGAAGAATATAAAAATTTCATCGTTAAACTAAAAATAAGTTGTATAAGATTGAATCTTTATTGTTAGTATTCTAACTACTAAGTGGTCTGTCTAGTTGTAACAAAAGGGGGAGAAAAAACACTAGAACATAAAGTTAGTGATTTTTGTGCCTGCAAGGGGAGTTTCTATGACTTCGTGTTGCCAATGTGTATTTTGATGGTATACATTTTGAAAACATGAAAAACAATATGTGGAAAAAAAATCAAATACTTGAAAAATACTTTTGAGAACATATTTGAAAAATATGTGGAAAATAATTTCAAATACTGAAAACATGATCTCACTGCCACTCAGAAAAGATCTCCAAAGCTAGAAATGATCAGCCACCGCGAGGTGTACCCTAACTAGAATCTGCATTAAAATGATATAGAAGTAGGGGTGAGTACAATATATAAGTACTCAGTAGGCTTGGACGACTGAGCAAAAAGAATGAATCAACTTATGAAATATACTGAGGAACGCTTTGACTTGTATACAGAAAAGTCCTATTTCAGCACCGATGCTGCCAATTTCTAATGAACGTCGCGAGTAAAGTAAACATATAAGGTCACAACATTCTCATATTACAGACGAGTCAAGCAATTCAAAATGATTAATGCAATGCAATGAGATGATTTAATGATGTGGTGGTACGGTGGAATCAAGGTTGTCGCACAACCTGTTGTGTAAACCCTGTCGAGTTAAGGCTTCGAGACAAGGATCCGTGGGGGACTCGCAGTCAATATACCGAATCACAATTTTAATATCTCATCAACTTGTCACCTCAACATGGTCAAAGATATAAAAAGGTTTCTCATTTTCTTTCTCAAAAGGAATCTCCATTTTTTCTCAATTTCTCAAGAACATGATATGATGAATGAGGATGGATGCATCACAACACATATATAACATGGAGGAAATAATCAACTCAACATGTATCAATGGTCAAAATTTATCAAAACGCATTCAAATCATGATATACACCCCCATATGAAAAATAGTGAGAAAGAGTTCATTCAAAATAGTTGAATTCCATTTAGAAAGCTTTTTGTGTACTCAAAGCATTATAGAGTTTTCAACTCAACTCCTAACTCGGGCATTATAAGTCAAATAGCATTACAAGTCTCTCTCACATGCAACTCATGAATCATATGCTCCCAATGCAAATTGAATAACAAGAAGGCCTCAACACAGGCACAATAACACATACAAGCCCCCATATGGGCAACACAATATAATCAACGGAAAAGGGCCTAAAATACCCTTAAAGTATTGAAAATGGTACAAAATTACCCTCCATCCACCTATTGGCTCCAAAATGCCCTTTTCATCCACCTATTGGCTCCAAAATACCCTTGTCATCCACTTTTGGGTTCAAAATTGACCACTTCTTTGATTGTTTTAAAATTAAACTCTTTAAATATTTTTTTAAATACTTGGCGTTCAACTATTGGTTATAATTTAATTTATTAATATAATTTATAAATCAACCCACTACCCACTCATTACTAACTAAACCCCACCCAATTAATAATCCAATTATAATATCAAAATTGTCATAAACACTACTAAAATACGATGAAATTATAGATTCCTGAAAATGACATTCAAAATTATTTGAGTCCGAATCGAAGCCCCAATTAAATATAGGTTGAGCCGCTTATTTAGGAGGACACTTTCAATAGGATTCTCTTTCAAGATTGAATTAAAAGTTTATGATTAAAGGTAAAGAAGTAATACATCCCGAATTAATTCATGCACTTTTTTAAAATATAATTTTATAAATATTTATGATTTGTTTTAAAACCTTTAATATATTATTTTGAAAAAAAGTTAACTATGAAGTAACATTACATAATTGAGACGTAAGAATAATTAAGATGAACATAGTCAGACTTTTAAGTTTACCGATAATTTTTATTTAGACACTTAACGTATGATAATTTACTTCAATAGATATTTTCGCCTTAAATTTTTAAAAACACTCAATTGGCAGTAGCTTTTTTGTTGTTGCATTAATAATGTGACGGGTGTATTAATTTGGAGAGGTTTAATTAGTAATGGGTGGGTAGTGGATTGATTTATAAATTATACTAATAAGTTAAATTATAACATATAGTTGCGTGCCACGTATTTAAAAAAATATTTAAATAGTGTAAATATAAAACCGTTAAATAAGTGATCAATTTTGAACCAAAAGGTGGATGACAAGGGTATTTTGGACCCAATAGGTGGGTGAGAAGGGTATTTTGGAGCCAATAGGTGGATGGAGGGTAATTTTGTACCATTTCCAATACTTTGAGGGTATTTTAGGCCCTTTTCCGTATAATCAAACCCCTACATGGACAGCACAATAAAACTCACAATCAAAAATCTTTCTATGATCCCATCTCATGGCCTAACATATAAGAATGGTCAATTATCCAAACCCAGTCTAGGAGAAGAATAGCCAAACTCGTCTCAAGGTCGAAACGTCACTTGAACAACTCTATTGGAGTAAGTCCTCAACCATATACTGACCAGGATGACCCTCAACTATCAAGAATGGAAAGAATTCATCAAAAGTAGTCCAGTGATACCCATATTGATATGATTTGAAATCGCGGGTAGAATAATTGAAAAATCACTTCTGAAATCAAACGGGTAAAATCAGATTTTTAATTGAAAATCAATAACTAAGAGTCAAGAGGAGTTCGTGGTTGAAAACCTCATTAAAAACAAGCATGGATCGAGCTATAAATCAATAATTAATACTTTTCCAAGTTTGGGAGAACAACCCTAAAACCCACATTTGAAATGTGGTCAAAATGAGAAATTTTAGAAAAGATTTGTAAAAATCAACTTACCCACAATACAAGGACCTTAAATTCTGAAAATCAATGAAAACTCATTCCAAATCGATCTTCAAATCAACAATTTTTTATTTCTCTACTTTGGGGTTTAAAATCTCAACTTAATGGGTAGAAATCATGAAATATGAAAGGGATATTCTTGAGAAAGAATACATGGTTAGAAATATGTACCCAATGATTATGAAAGAAAAACACATCAAAAATCACCTCAAACCAACTTTTCTAGCTTCGAAAATGTCAAATATACTAAATTGGTTTGATAGATATTTAACTCAGCAATTTCATCACTAAAACCCATTTTCATCGCTACAAGTCTATATTTTCACCGCTTAAAGTGTGCACCAGCAACCTTGAAAACATCTTTTGACCCTCGAAACACATTCGAGATCCTATCAACACAAACCAATAGTGAAAATTCATCACAAAATATGTTTTGGAACCAATGGAATCGTCAAAGTTTCAAAAAAAAAAGTTATGACCAAAATACCCCCTCAGAACCCATTTAGGTCAAAATCCAACTTTTTACCTAAATATCCAAATCGCAATCTAAGATTTCGAGACCCTAACCGATCACTTTATGTGACCAAACTCGACGTTTCAAAATCAATGAAATTGACGGCATCCCCATACAATGCTTGGAACTCATAATATTAACCAAAGTCAACCACATAAAAAATTCTCAACTCAAAAGGGGGAAATCCCCAAAAATATACTCGAACGCATCGGGGACCACAACAACCATTCCCGCAATCGAAATTAAGCACAAAAAAGTAAAATGAAGGGAAAATGGTCATTTTATAATTAAATGCAAGTTCACAAGAAATGACGTTACATTAAGGATGATCATTCATCATTGTTAAAATCATAGGAAAATACATTAAAATAGTAGAGAATTCGTAGAGCAATTATCTTAGATGTATTTGGGATCTCTCTCATTTTTTTGTTAAAATACATGTACTTGTTCTCTAGTGGATGTAGGATCATTCTGATTGGAACCACATTAAATAATATTTTTCTTCCTTGTTTTTTATTTTTACGTTTCCGCTAACAATTGATATCAAGAACTAAGGTTCTATATATCTGAGTATACTCTATGGTTGCAGCACAGTCTAAACTTTCACATTAGAAAAGAATTACTTTAGTTTTCTGTATTTTCAAATATTTTGTAGTAGAAGAGGAAGAACAACTAATAATGAATTCCATGGAGTTTGAAATTGATAGATTTAGTGGGTACAACAACTTCAATATCTAGAAGATCCATGTGATGGTGTTACTACGGAGGGAAGGTTTAATCCATGCTATTAACGAAAAGTACCTCGATGGCACATCGAATTTCAACAAGGAGAAGATTAAATGAGATGCATTTAGTGTCGTAATTTAAGGGTCCCTTGCACCTAACGTGCTTTGTGAAGTGAGTACAAGTACCGAAGAGACGACCAAACAATTATGGGAAAGGCTTGAAGGGCTTTACCAAGACCGGTCAATGACAACAAGGTTGTTGTTACAACATCTTCACATATTTAAGAGAGAGTCGGGTATTTTGTTGCAAGAACATGAGGCTTCACTAGCCAACACAAAAGGAGCAAATCAATGTACAGATCAAAATCTCATGTGAACAAGAAGAATGTGGAGGATTGGATTTGTCACAATAAAGGGCACTTTCGAGATTGTCCTATGTCAAAGTCCAAAGAAAAAGCGAGTGCATACATTATTGAGCAGTTCATGATTTTGATGATGAATATGTACTAACAACATCACGCAATAGGGGAGTCTATGACAACAAATGGGTGTCAGACTCTGATTGTACTTTGCATATGACATTCTAAAGAGATTAGTTCAGTAGTTATAAGACAAGTGGAGGAATCATAATAATGGGAAATAATACAACTTGTAAAATAGTTTGCATTGGTTAGTTCGGGGTCGCTGGCATGATGGGTTCGTGAGAACTATTGCAGTACAAGTCCATCATGTTCCTGAACTGAAGAAGAATTTGATCTCCCTGTACACTAGACAAACAAGGCTACAAGTACATGAGCAAAAGAGGAACTATGAAAGTGACTAAAAGATATTTATTGTAGAAAATAAATGCATTAAATTTCATACAAATTGCAAATGTTTTGAAATTTCTCCAATGAGATTGTCATGTAAAAGATTTAAAACTTGTATGAAAGTTACGTTTTCAAACTTAATAAGAATTTAACCACTTAATTGATTTGATGAAAGATCAATTGCATACATGTAGCGTGCGATATTATTTTCCTAATTAATACTTACAAGTCAACCTTAAAAATTTTAGTATCAGTATCAAGAGAAAGATAATCAAGATAATTTATCAAAGGTGAAAAATCCAATGATATAAGTTGTATATGATATTTTGAGATCAATGATTTAACTATTTTGATAGTAACAAAAAGTTAGGTTGTCTTTAAAGGAAGTGAGTACAATTCAATATGAAAAAAGACTATAATTAGAATTCTAACAATTCAGTTTCTTCAACCCCAATAGTAGGAATTTGCTTCCTGAAATGTTGTCTATCCAATTATGTTGCTCCTCTTTTGGCTTTAGATGGAAAATGGCTATGATAGATTTCATGCATCGAAGTTTTGCAGAACTCGCGTTTGACCTTTATTATTCTCATAAAATTTATATAGACCTAATTCGTGTATAAAAAATGTTTGTAATATCAATTTAAATTTTTTTAAAAACAAAGAAATATACATGTCATCATATACATACAAAAAGAAAAGGGTTAAAGTGTTAAACAAAGAAATATATTAATTATAATAAGAAAGAAAAAAATTACATAAGAATCATAAGATGATGAAGTGTAGTTGACTAACATTTTATGTCCAAATTATAAAGGAAAAATTGTGTACATCAAAATTTGTAAATGAATGCGTAAGTAATGAGAAAAAAGATAAGTTTACCTGAGTTTGAAGATGGATATGATTGCGTTGACGAAATAAAACCGGAATATTGTTAATAAATTTATCTCCTATTTTTTGCTAATAGAGGAAGAATGAGAAATGAAGAACATAAGGAGTTATTATAGAAATGTATTGGAAAACTTAGAAGGAAGACTTTAATTTCATAATCAATAAAGGAAGAAATCAATTCGAATGAATATAAAAGAAATGATTGCATGAACCAATTGATTTGTCTTTCATTTGTTGTGGCTATACAACTCCCATTTTTCTATTGGTTTGTAACTTTGTATTAAATATTTTATTTTTTTATCATGTTTATAAAATATATATATTTATATTTTCACACTTAAATGTTCTTGATATAATATTTGTTTGAAAAACAAAAGAATTATCCAATATTACATTGGCTTTAAAGCTAAAAGGACTAACAATTAAACCTCATTAAAAAGTGAAAAATGATAAGTTATAACATCTAAATTATGTTTTTGGTATAGTTTAGTTATCATTATTTATTTGAATTTAAAAGTTAGTACGGTATCTTTTTATTTAAAAGTAGTCAACCACAAATTATTTATCAAAAGTTGGAGTATGCAAAAATCTAACCGATCGATAAATCGAATCGAAAAAATATTGTTGATTTATTGCCAGTGGGTTATTGGGTTAAGG
Source organism: Solanum sitiens (assembly GCA_016801875.1). Taxonomy (NCBI): domain Eukaryota; kingdom Viridiplantae; phylum Streptophyta; class Magnoliopsida; order Solanales; family Solanaceae; genus Solanum; species Solanum sitiens. The sequence continues at coordinate 268,812 of JABWTJ010000798.1, forward strand.
AACTTTTAATGGTTTGATTAAAAATAGTATTATCGGGTTATCGATTCAATTTTGATTTTTAATATTGGATTATTGGGTAAGCCGATAATCGATTAAGGTATAGTCATTTATTATTTTACACCTACATAAATAGTAAATATTAATCTCAGTACTTTATGGTTACTATCTTTGCCCTTTATCCGTTAATTTACACTTATCAATGACTTTGAGTTCACAACTTCACATTATATAAAATATCAAAACCCAAAGTAAGAATCTTATTCCTCTTAATTTCTCTTTGTGTTGCACCTGCATAATTCTTTTCATATTAGTTATTATTGTTTTTATTTTATGAAGGTTTTGAAAAGTTATGTTATTATTTTGTCGCGTCAAATTGTTGGAGAAGTCATATATTTATTTTATAAGCATTTTCTTACTGGTTAAATCGAAAACTGAACCTTTAAGGTCCAGAATCATAACCGAACCGACCGATGCACACCTCTAATCAAAAGCGTTTTTCTAATGAATTAATCAATCACAAATTATTATTTTTCAAATGGAAAAAGGCATGTATATATTCCTTAATTTTATCATTTAGAGTTAATATATTTCTTATAACGAAAATGGCACATATATATGAGTCACATTTGTAACCAAAAATATATAAGTTCTCAATAACAAATTTCAAAGTATATCAAACCCTTTTTTTTTCGAAAGTAGTTTTGTGGAAATCTATTTTAAGAATGTGATTATTATTAAAATAAGTACTTGGGAAATAACACTTCACACATTAATGGTTCCCCTATGGGCATATTTGGAAAAAATGTCCTAACCTTATTTACCCCCAAAATTGAGGAAACTAACAAAAGAACCATAGGTCCACAGCCGTAATTAAACCCAACTCTAAGAACATTTTGGTATCTGTATAGTCTCAGAATCTTCCTGTATATACAAATTTCCTCACTCTCCCTTTGCCTCCAATCCTTTTTCCTCAAACAACACAACTCATCAACTTCACGTTCAAACCAATGTAAGTTTCTTCATCAACTCTATGTTTTTTTTGTAAAGAAATAAAGACAAGTTCTTGTTTGTTTCCATCAAAGAGTGAATCTTTTGTGTTTTTTGGTTTGGGGTTGTTTTATTTGATGGTTTGGGGTTTGATTTATGTATAAAGTTTTGATCTTTATGGTGAATTATAGATTTCTGTGCAAGTTTAAACAAGTTCTGTGTTTTAGATGAGAAGGTTTTTTTTTTTTTTTTTTTTTGCCTCTCTGTTTCTTGAATTTGACGAAGTGCATTGTCTGAGAATCTTGTGTTTTGGCGTTTGCATGTTACTGGGAATCGCATAAAGGGGTGTGTGTTTCTGTTGCTTTTAGTTTCTGCATATGCCCTTTTTGTTTGTTTGCTGTAAAATTGTGGTATGGAGGCAGTTTACATTCTTCTGTCTGTTAATCAATTTCTGTGAAAGTTTTGATCTTGTTAATTCATGAATGGTGAAACTCTTTTGAACATTAGTGTTGGGTTTGTGGGTGTGACAGACATGCAAGTAAGCTTTTTTTGTTGTTGAAAACCACTGATTGAAACTCGAAGGTTAATGAGCTTAACCCCCTCGCTACACAGTTAAATACCAGGCTTTTGTCTGCGGCAGGATTGTATTCCGCTACTTTTGCCTAACTTAGACATCATAAGCTATGCTCTTACCATTAAACTTAAAGTGTTGGGGGCCAACATACGCACAAGTAAATTGTCCATTATTAATTTTAGTTGGTTGATTTAGTTTATTGGCACTCCATTATAGGAGTCCTTTCAGTTTGGTTGGATATTTGTATGTTATAAATGCGACATTTAGAGAATCTCTTGTTTAAAACTTCTATGATTGAGGTTGGGGGTAAATGAAAGATTACACACTTGAGAACCTTGGATGTATACCTGCCATACATCTCGTGCTGAACTATCTTTGCTGTTGAACTTTAGTCATGGGATAGAGAAACCATAATTTGTCTCAAAAGGAAATCTATTGCGTAATAAGATGCAATGGGATCTAGTAGAACACAATGGATGTAGAGGATTCATATAATCGAGCCCAACTAGTTTAGAATTGACACATGCTCGTTATTGGTGTAACTTCCTTCTAAGTTGAGTTTGAATTCCAAGATGGGCCATTTAACATTAGAGGAGGCATGAAGAGTACGCATTGCTTCTGCTTATTTTTGTAAGACTAGTAAAGAGAAAATGTTCTGTAAAGCGAAGTAAGGTGGGACTGCAGGAACTCTTGGTCTAATATAATGGCAGTATGTGTAGAAGCCTGTTTGTTAGCACATAATATGGGTAAAAAACTAAGAACAAACATGGCTTTCCTTTTGATGTCAAGAGTATAGAAGTAAAATGCTTTTCTAACTTTATGGCTAGACTTCAATCATAGACATCCCTCTGGGTCAGGTTTCAACTCGTCTTTCCTCTATATAGGATGTTAACTGATACTATATCCAAAAATTACAAGATAATTTGTGGACGGGATTGACAAAGCTAGTTAATACTTGGTATACTACTTCCTGCATCTATTATTATGATAATGATGTCGCATATGTATGTGTACACACACATATTTACATGTGTGTATTATGTAGGTAGGTCAAATGAGCTTGATGCATACTCTTTTTTTAGTAAAAAGCAATTTTGTGCTTGATGTATTCACTTTAAAGTATGTTAACTGTCTAAATTGAGTATCTAAGATCGAAAAGTTTTATATCACAAATTTGAGATGTAGAGAATTTATTTCGATGCTGCATTATTGAAATAACAGCTCCTTGAGTTAAATCGTAGGTTTTGTTGGGTATCGAGGAAAGTTGGAAAGAGGATGAGTATCTATTTTAGTGCGACAATATTTTGCTAATGAAAATTATTAACTTGGCAACGTGTGTGAAGAGATAATTGAATAGAATGAAGCTTCCAGATTAGATGCGATGTAGTAATTGCAAGTATATTCTTGTCCTTCTATTTATGTTATTATATGCTGTTCATTGTACTTCTATTATCATACAATTTTGTGGTAATTACTGTTCCCTTTTTTTCATATTGATTTATTATGCGTTATATAGCACTTTATGATCGCTTCTTCACTTCCATTATTTCTTTTTCTGAACTGCTTTGTTTTGCTTTTCTTGAGCCAACGATTTATCCGAAACAACCCTTCTACCTCCCAAGGTAAGGTTAAGGTCTACGTACACTCTACCCTCCCCATACCCCACTTGTGGGATTACAGTCGATATGTTGTTGTTGATCACTTTGGGGTTGAATTGTGTTTTCATTAGATAAAATGATACAATAATTTGTTATGATATCAAACCTGACCCATTCTTGGCAACCCCTTCCCAATGTTTCCTTTCCACTGCCAAATGCTAATCCTTTACGATTTAAACTGCTTAGAGTGTTACCCTTGCATGTTCTCATTATTTTTTTTCTTAGAAAGGAAATGAGTAGCTGCATGAACGTCAATACAAATAATCATTTTAGTTCTCTTTCTTTGTTAATCTGAGATGTTGAACCTTTTCAGGGTACATGAACTTGAACAGCTGAGGTGAATACTACAGTTTCTTCAATCCTTGCTTTCTACTGGAATCTACCATCTGAAGCCGAGGGTAAACATAAAAGTGGGACCATCAAATTCTAGACTAGTGATGGACTGCAACAAAGAGGAGGCCATTAAGGCTAGAGAGATTGCTGAAGTGATGATGGGAAATAGAGATTTCGTTGGAGCTAAAAAGTTTGCATCTAAAGCCCAGAAGCTCTTTCCTGATCTGGAGAACATTACACAGATGGTTTTGGTTTGCGAAGTGCATTGCTCTGCAGAGAATAAGTCTTTTGGAAATGAAAAAGATTGGTATAGTATTCTTAAAGTAGAGCCAACAGCTGATGATGCTCTTATCAGGAAGCAATATCGCAAGTTTGCTCTCTTGCTACATCCTGATAAGAACAAGTTCCCTGGTGCAGCTGATGCCTTTTCACTGATTGGTGAAGCTATATCGGTGCTTTTGGATCGACCTAAACGAATGTTGTACAACAGTAGACACATTCCTTCAGGAAGATTTCAAGTACCAATGCAGCACAAAAGCTGCCAGCCAGATACCAGGACACATTCTTGGGTACAAGGTACTCAATCAGGAGCTCCAGGAAGCCAACCAACCTTTTGGACTGCCTGCCCATTCTGTTCTGTCAAGTACAAGTATTATAAGACCGTGCTAAATAAATTATTGTGGTGCCACAGTTGTAAAAAGTCGTACACAGGTCATGAACTGAATGATTCAAATGCAACACCCGGAACCAGTAGGAGTCAGCCTACTTCCAGTCAGAAGAAGGGTGCTGATGAGACCCTAGTCAGGAATTCATTTATACAGCCAGAGTTTCCCTCAGAGGTTAGTCAGGAGTCTAATAGAAATGGAAACTCGGAAAATGCATATAGAAAAATGAATAAGGAGGGATTATCAGGGGAATATAAAAAGAAAAACACAGAGAGAAAGAAGACATCAACAGAATGTAGTGAAAAATGTGATTTATCAACAAGCATAGACTCTGAAGAAGATACAAATTTTGAAGTGGGCACTCATGTGCCTGGGCAGAAATCTCAATGTCTCAGTGAGGAAAACCGGCGAAGATCTACACGGTGTAGACAGCGTGTCACTTACGGTGATAATCTAAGTGATGAAGATGAAGAAGAAGGTCCTTCTAAGCGATCTAAGGGGGTTGGATATCCCTCTCCTACTAAGGAATCCGAGGTTCAGCATTTGTCTCATGCAGCAACTCCTAAGGGGAAGGAGAAGAAATTGAAGGACAGTTTGTCCTCTGAAGAGCGCTTGCAGAACACAGAGCAGGAAGCTGAGACTGCAAATGAAAGAGTGGATGTACCTTTAAAAGGAAGTGTTGATCTTCCCTCAGATGTAGGGCCTTCTAATATGACTGAGCCAAAAATATATCAATGTGCAGATCCAGATTTTAGTGATTTTGACAAGGAGAGGGAAGAATCTTGCTTTAAGGTTGGCCAAGTATGGGCTGTTTATGATACTCTGGACGTCATGCCTAGATTTTATGCGGTCATCAGGAAGATTTTATCTCCTGCATTTAAGTTGCGCATAACTTGGTTAGAGCCAGATCCGCTGAATGAAGATGAAACCAAATGGCTATCTGAGGGGCTTCCAGCTTCTTGTGGTAGGTTCAGACAGGGAAACTTGGAAGACATTGAAGATCTTCCCATGTTCTCCCATTTGGTATGTGCAATAAATAGATATAGCTATGGTGCCATAAAGATATTTCCACTGGAAGGAGAAACTTGGGCCATCTTTAAACATTGGGATTTAAACTGGGGTTCTCGTCTTGAGAGCAAGAAGAAGTTCAGGTATGAGTTTGTTGAGGTCTTGTCAGACTTTGCTGATGCTATTGGTGTGCATGTTGTAAACTTGGTGAAAGCAAATGGATTCACTTGTCTTTTTCATCGAGCAGGAGACCCATTTCTAGTTCCTGCAAAGGAGATGCTTAGATTCTCTCATAGAGTTCCTTCTTTTAAGATGACAGGGATGGAGAGGAATGATGTTCCTGAAGGATCTTTTGAACTAGACCCTGCTTCCTTACCTACTGACCAAGTTGGCATTTCTGCTTCATCCATAGACCAGAGAGAGAGAGCTAATTTCATGGCAAACAATCACATGGATTCTATAAATTCTGCAGAAAACTGTGTTGGATCAGTACCTAATCAGGTTCCTGAACCTGAATTCTACAGCTTTGATGCTGAGAGATCACCGGAGAAGTTTCAAGTTGGTCAATATTGGGCGATGTACAGTGATGAAGATGCCTTACCCAGGTACTATGGGCAGATAAAGAAGATCGATCTTCTCCCTGCTTTTGTGTTGCATGTGGCATGGTTGTATGCCTGTCCACCCCCTAAAGGTATAATACAGTGGCATGATAAATCAATGCCAATCGGGTGTGGACAGTTTAAGTTTCGAAACACAAAGCTGAACCCATATACTGGAACCGACACCTTTTCACATGAAGTAGCAGCAGAACTTTTGAAGAAGGGTGTATACAAGATCTTCCCCAGAAAAGGTGAAGTTTGGGCAGTATACAAGAACTGGAGCGCTCAGATAAAAGGTAAGAAACTAGAAGATTGCGAATATGAGATTGTTGAAATAGTGGACGTTTCCACTAGTTATGTAGAAGTGAAGTTCTTAGTGCGGGTAGAAGGCTTCAAGTCTGTCTACAAGCCTCAAGTGGAAGAAGAAGAGGCACACAGAACAGTGAAAATATCTATATCCGAGCATCTCAAGTTCTCTCATGGAATCCCTGCTTTTCGCCTGACAGAAGAGAGAGGTGGCAGCCTTCGAGGTTTCTGGGAGCTTGATCCAGCAGCAGTGCCTCTTTATTTACTGTGCACAGATTGACAAAGTTTTCTTTTGGTGACTAAATTGTGAAGAGCTTTTGTACATCATGGCCATGCCAATTATGATACATTTTCTTAGTTTATATCCTATTCCAGTATTTGAAGCTTTATGTACATTATGGATATGAGTTATGCTTTTCATAAGTAGAAACTAGCTAATATAAAATTTGAACTTTATATACTCTCTTCTCTCTGATCATGCTTTTCTTAACATCTTTCTTTTTTCCTTTTTAAGTTATTGTGCACTGATAGTTTATAAATGTGCACTTCTTATTTTGGAAAAAAAAAAAAAAAAACTATCCTATTTGCATTCATTTTCAAAGTGATCTTTAAACACATTTTTCACTGATAGTACTAAGCGCGGTCATAGAATTTTTTTGAAAAAATATGATCGAAATCATAAACTTATGTATAAATTATTTGACGGAAAGATTTTGTGAAAACATTGTATGTTGAATATAAAAACCTACATGTTTAAATTTGCATAAGAAAACTATAAATGAAACTCAACATTACTTTTATAGGGGGAAAACACTTCGTAGTAAGTAAATTAACATAAAAGTGTTACTATGAAATAAGGAAATGTGTTTAATGATTTAATAACACTCTTCTCTTGTTAAACTAATCTTTTCAACCCAAATTAAATTTTACAAATCAATTATTATAATATATAATCTTCAAGGATGAACTAGTACTTCTAAAACAATGTAGGGAAGAAAAAATTTACAGAAGTAATTAATTAAAGATAAGTGAGTTAAAATTAAGACGTGTATACAAAAATGTCATGAAATAAGTGAAATGAAGAAAATGTTTTTTTGTAAGAATTAATGTTTCAATTAATTTTGAAACAAAATTCATCCGTTAAAAGTTTTTAACAAAATAATGAATGTGAGTTGTAACATTTTTTTTATATTTTTAATTCTACGTTATCAATTTTTTTGCAAGAAGTTTTTTTTAATTCAAAGTTAAGGGTTTTTTGAAAACTAAAATTTTCTATTAATTCATGAACCTATAATAAATACAATTAAGTCTTTTTCTTGCAAAAATATTTGTCCTATAAATTGAGTTTCTTTTGGTTGAAAAGATATACTTTCCCCTGAAAACACTTGTGAGACATTAATCAAAAGGTGGAATCAACATTCTTGAATGCTACTTGTTTTGTGGCTTAGTTGAATTTCGAAGATAGAGTTGTTATTTATTCTTCCGATTGCTCGTGGGAGAGAGTACAACTATTTTTAAGAAACGTATTAACGTGCCTCTAAGCCAAGAAAGTTTTGTTTTTTGGATTCCTTGTATTTTTATCATTCTTGTTCATTTGTTCTAACAATTTGAAGGTAGTTGTCTCTATGGCATCCACATCAATAACAAACAATGCTCCGAATTTGCCTAATTCTAATTTGGAAATATTTGATGGCAAAGACTTTCCTAGATGGCGTGGAAAGATGGAATTCTTTTTAAGACGATTAAAGTTGGCATAAGTTCTTGAGAAACCATGTCCTGAGGCTCCTAGTTCTGAAGTAGCAACGGATGAGGCTACTTTAATTAAAGAACAAATTATCAAATGTCAAGATAATGATTACTTATGCAAGAATTATATTCTTGGAGGAATGTCCAATAAATATTATGATCAATATTATATTAAGAGCAAATTTGCTAAGGAAATTTGGGATACTCTTAAAGCTATTCATTTAGTAGAAGAGGCGAGTTCAAAGAAATTTCTTGTTTCAAATTATATGGATTGCAAAATGATTGATGACAAGTCAATCACCGAACAAGTACAAGAATTTCAACTAATAGCTAATAAAATTGTCATATCTGGAATTGCTCTTGATGAAAACTTTCATGTTGGTGCTATTGTTTCAAAACTTCCTCCATCTTGGAAGAAGTACAGAAGCAAACTCTTGCACAAGAAGGAAGATTTAACTCTTGAACAATTACTGCAGCACTTGCAAATTGAACAAGAGACACGATACAGCGACAATAACATCTTAAAGGAGTCCATCATGAAAGCTCATGTTGTTGAAGAAAAGATTAAGAAGAAACATGCCAATAATAAATTTTTGAAGGTAAAAAAGAGTAATAATCTCAAACGTACTAATTCTAATTCTAAGTCGATTGAATGTTATCATTGTCCTAAAATTGGTCACTGTGCACATGATTGTAAAATTCTTAAAGTTGAAAAGAAGAAAGAAAAGGCAAATAACAATACAAAAAATGAACTGATGGCAATGGTCACAGAAGCATTTGTAGCGGGAGATCAAGTAGAATGGTGGATAGACACTGGTGCAACTCGTCATATATCAGGTAATCAAAATTCTTTCACGACCTATGAATTAGTGGGGAACGATAAGGTTTTGCATATAGGAAACTCATCCTCTGCTAAGGTTGTGGGAAAAGGAACTGTTGAACTGAAATTCACTTCCGAAAAGATGGTCACATTGATAGACGTATTGCATGTTCCTAATATTCAAAAGAACTTGGTGTCAGGTATGCTTCTTTCAAAGCATGACTTTAAAATGATTTTTGAGGCATATAAATTTATTTTATCTAAACAAGGCATGTTTGTTGAAAAAGGTTATGCTACAAATGGCATTTTTAAACTCAATATTGAAAATGAAAATATTTTTGCTTATGTTGTGGAGTCTTTAGATTTATGGCATGAACGTCTTGGTCATGTGAATTTTAGATCCATTCAACTCATGGTGAAAAATGGATTAATTAAATATTGTGGAAAGGATCATGTCGCTAAGTGTATTACTTGTAGTAAATGTAAAATAACAAAGAAACCTTTTAAATTCGTTGAAAGGATATCAACACTTTTGGAGTTAATCCATACTGATATTTGCGAGATGGGTTATTTATCACGTCATGAAAAGAGATATTTTGTCACTTTCATTTACGACTACTCAAGGTATACATAAGTCTTTCCATTAAAAACAAAAGATGAGGCATTTTAGACTTTTAAAACATATAAAGCAGAAATTGAAAATAAATTGAGTTTGAAGATTAAATCAATTAAATCTGATAGAGGTGGAGAATATTTAAAATCAGATTTTATTGATTTTTGTGAAAAAGAAGGCATTGTGAAACAATTGACTATGTCTTATACACCACAACAAAATGGTGTATCAGAAAGAAAAAATAGAACTCTCATTGAAATGGTTAACTCTATGCTTTATGGATCTGGTATCACTGAAATTTGTGAACTGAAGCCTTATTTTCTGCATGTCATATTTTGAATCGAATTCCTTCCAAGAAACATGATTCATCTCCGTATGAACTTTGGAAGAATAGAAAGCCAAATATAAATTATTTTAAAGTATGAGGTTGTTTGACTCATGTTAGATTACCAGATCAACAATTGACTAAGATTGGATATAGAGGAGTAGATTGTGTATTTATTGGTTATTCACAAACCAGTAAGGCTTATAGATTTTTGAATCTTGAGACTCCAAGCCCTCACACAATTATTGAATCATTGCGTGCTAACTTTTTGAGCATATATTTCCTAAGAAAAAAGAATCTTTGGAACAAAATACTAAGAAAAAAGAATCTTTGGAACAAAATACAAGTTCTTCTATATCTACTCTTAAAAGAAAAATAGTTGAACCTTTGGAAGAAAGTCAACCAAGACGTAGTGCAAGATCAGCCAAACCAAAAGATTTTGGACCAAATTTTTAAATTTATTTAGTTGAAAGGGATCCTGAAAGTTATGCTGAAGCAATGGTTTCACATGATGCTCCTTTCTGGCGTGAAGCTATTGATGATGAAATGTACTCTATTATGTCAAACAATACATGGATTTTATCATACCTCCCTCCTGGATGTAAGTCTATTGATTGTAGATGGATCTTTAGAAAAAAATTAAAATCTAATGGTACCTTAGATAAGTACAAAGCTCGCTTGGTGGCAAGAGGTTTTACTCAATTGAAAAATATTGATTATTTTGATACCTTTGCACCTGTAACTCGAATGACTTTTATTCGACTCTTGATTGTTAGTTGTAATTCATAGTCTGGTAATACATCAAATGGATATTAAGACTGCATTTCTAAATGGTGATCTAGATATGGAAGTGTACATGAAACAACCAGAAGGATTTGTCGTACCTGGTCAAGAACACAAAGTTTGTAAGCTTCTTAAATTTCTTTATGGATTAAAACAAGCTCCAAAACAATGGAACGAGAAATTTAAAAGAGTAATGATTTCTAATGGATACTCAATCAATGGTGGTGATATTTTCATATTTAGCAAATTTCAAGAAAAATCTGGTGTTATAATATGTATCTATGTAGATGATATGTTGATCTTTGGAACTCATATTGAAAGAGTCAAAGAAACAAAATCATTTCTAGCTTCTCAATTTGAAATGAAAGATCTTGGGAAAGCTGATGTAATTTTATAAAATTATAAGATCAGCGAATGACTTGACTCTTACTCAATCAAATTATATTGAGAAAGTTCTAAAGAGGTTTGGTCACTTTGAAGACAAACCTGCTCCTAGACCATTTGATCCTAGCATCAAACTAACGTGAAACTCTAGTGATATTCTCAATCAGCTGACATATTCTCAGATTGTTGGGAGTTTTATGTATGACATGCATTGTACCAGGCCGGATATTGATTATGCAGTAGACACTTTGAGAAAGTGTACTAGCACTCCCGGAGTTGAACATTAAAATGCCTTAATTCGTGTTTTAAGATACTTGAAGGTTAGGATTAATGTTGGCCAACATTATTCTACATTTCCAGCTGTTCTTGAAGGTTATGCAATGCTACTTGAAATTCTGATCCGAATGACTCTAAATCTATTACTGCTTCGATTTTCACTTTGGCTGGAGTAGCATCTCTTGGAAATCAAAGAAGCAGACATGTATTACTCATCCAACCACGGAATCAGAATTTATAGCTATGTCTTTTATCGGAGAGAAAGTTGATTGGTTGCGATCTATGTTGATAGATATTCCTTTGTGGAGTAAGCTAGTACCATCTTTAACTATCTATTGTGATAATCAAGCTGCTATTTCGGGCTTCAAGTGATTGCTACAACGGCAAGTCGAGACAAATTCGCCTCAAACACAATCATGTGAGGAGATTATTGAAAGAAGGCGTAATAACGCTTCAATATGTGAAGTCAATATTTAATTTAGAAGATCCTTTGTCTAAAGGGTTAGGCAAAGAGTTAGTGGTGGAAACTTATAATTGCATAGGAATAAAGTTTGTTGTAAATTAATTGTACTTTATGGTAACCCTACCTAATAATGTAATCTTGGGTTCAAAGGGAAAAACAAATAAAGTTACAATCGTGGAGCATATCAATAAAATTCTCATTTCAAAATAAAATGAAATAAGCAGATGTGCATGATTGAGATTCTTTTCTCTTAATAAACTTATAAGACCGATCTCGGTTGGAGTTAGTAAGAAAACTCTTGATAAATTTTTTCGATATTTCTAATGCAGAGAAGGATGAGATTATATTCTCTTAATAAGTCTATAAATCGATTTCGATTGGAGTGTATAGGAATACTCTTGATAGATTTACCGATACTTTGTCGTAAAGGAGGATGAGATTAATTTTCTCTTAATGAAGTTCATAGACTATTTGGTCGGAGTATGCAAAGTTACTCTTGATGATTCACCGCAGTAAGTGCAAAGTGGAGGCCGCTTCAATAAGATTTTAAGAGAAAAATCTTAAAGCACTTGGCTAAAAGGATTCAGGACACATGGTCGTAAGGTGTCAAGGGATTTTGATTTTCACCAGAACATAGTGATATACGTGAAGTATTTTTCTAACTTCATTCAATGAACCACTTAGTTCAAGATTTGTTCACTAAGTAGTCAATGATTTAGAAAACCTTCACTAGCTAATGGTTCAAGTCCAAAAGACATCACTATTGACGCATGTCGCCAGATTAATGTCTCAAAATATTTTTTGAATTTTTCAAAGATAAAATGTCTTGAAACAAGTGGGGGATTGTAAGAGTTAATGTTTCAATTAATTTTGAAACAAAATTCATCCATTAAAAGTTTTAAATAAAATAATGAACGTGAGTTGTAATATTTTTTTTTTTGTTTTTAATTCTACGTCATCAATTTTTTTGCAAGAACTTTTTTTTTAATTCTACGTTAAGGTTTTTTTGAAAGATAAGTGTTTCTTTTAATTCATGAACCTATAATAAATACAATTTAATTAAAGTCTTTTTCTTACAAAAATATTTGTCCTATAAATTGAGTTTCTTTTGGTTGAAAAGATATAGCACTCAAGAAAAACTAATTTCCCTTGAAAACACTTGTGAGACATTAATCAAAAGGTGGAATCACCAATTCAAGAATAGAAGTTCAACATTCTTGAATGCTACTTGTTTTGTGGCTTAGTTGAATCTCGAAGATAGAGTTGTTATTTACTCTTCCGATTGCTCGTGGAAGGGACTCCAACTATCTTCAAGAAACGTATTAACGTGTCTCTAATCCAAGCAAGTTTTATTTTTTGGATTCCTTGTATTTTTATCATTCTTGTTCATTTGTTCTAACAATTTTTATCTGAATATTGATGAGATATATTAAAGTTTGCTTTCATCTTTCTAAACCTTATAATGAATAATTTACACTATAAGAAAATTATCAATTGAATGGGGATTTTCCTGGGAATTAGTATGAACATTTGCAGAAAAACAAGTTTCGTGCAAATTTTCATACTAATCCCCATGCAATTTACATTGTTTTGGTAGTGTTATAACTAAAACATCGTGAAAATAATTATTTTTATAGTAATAATTATTTTGGTTGTATAAGGATAAAAAGGCCAAAAATAATTATATTCTTGACCAAAAAAAGGTGTCACTGGACCTTTCTCGATTTCAATATTTCTTATATATCTTCGCTGAAATTTAACTAAAATATCTTATGAAGCTAATAATTTACAAATAATGAAATTAAACATACATGATACAACCAACAAACTCATCCAACTTGAGGGCTGTGGCAGTGCATAATGAGGGGGTTCATCCGAAGTTTCGAACCCTCTTGGCGAAAAAATATTACTATTTATACATGGTTAAAATTATTTTTTAGGTATGTATAATAAATGTCAAACCTCCTCCGACTAGTTCGTATGTTTACTTCTTAAACCCTTCATTGAAATTTCTGACATTGCCACTGATCCAACCAAATTTCAAATATTGTTTATATATCCATCCAACAAAGTGTAGAAAGGACATCAAGCTTATTTATGGAGAGGTAAAATATGAAGATGATGCAAAGAATTAATCATCCATTATCACCACATTGAAGGATATATGAAGAGAATTAATTTGCTTCAAGTGTATGGGAATTGTGTCCATCTGATTCATTCCAATGATGGAAAAAGTTTTAAGCGATAACTATGTCTTTAATCATGTTAGAGCCCGTTTAGATTGACTTTAAAAAAGTAACTTCTAAAAAGTACTTTTGAAAGTGTTGAAACTTATTTTTGAAATAAGTAGTTATGTGTTTAGTTAAAAGTGTTGCAGTTGAAAAACAAGTTGTTGATGTGTTTGGCAAATAAGTGTTGGTAAACACTTTTTTATCAAAATATCTGAAATACCCTTAAAGTTGTTGACATGATAAAAAGTTGATTAATTTAAGGTTTTTATACTTAAAAAGAATTAAAACAAAATTAATTTATATTTTACATCCATAAGTAATAATATATATCATTCACATATTTCTTTATCATCACAAATTATTATTATTATTATTATTATTATTATTATTATTATTATTATTAATAATAATAACAATAATAATTAATAATAATAATAATAATAATAATAATAATAATTCTAATAATAATAATAATAATAATAATAATAATAATACTACTAATAATAATAATAATAAAATAATTAAGGGCAAAAAAGTAATGTACTTGGTCAATATAAAATAACTTTTAAGCCGGAAAAAAAAGCACCTCTCACCTAATTTTTAGCTTTTGGCTTAAAATAAGTCATTTTTACTTAAAATAAGTCACTTTAATAATTGTCAAGCACTCTAGTAAGTCAAAAACTAACTTTTTAAAGTCAGTTTGACCAGTTTTTAAGTTTATCCAAACAAGCTCTTAATATCGTGTATTAGTTGTACATAATATGATAACAAATACAATAAAGTGTTATACATAATAAAAACAAATATATCAAACAAGATATTAATAATCTACAAAGTTAATATATACATTATTTTCTCTAATTCATCCTACTTGACACTGCAAAATATTGTGACCAACCACAAAACAATATGTGAAATTCAAATACTTTTTTAAATTATTAAAAACTAGTATGGTAATTTATTAAGTAAAGTGGGCATTTGGTCTAGTGGTATGATTCTCGCTTTGGGTGCGAGAGGTCCCGAGTTCGGTTCTCGGAATGCCCCATTTTGTGTCGGATTTTAGAAACAAGTTAATTTTAAATTTCACACATTATAAGAGTAGTAAATGAAAATGTTTCGATAAATAATAATACAATCTCTTACACATTTCTCAATTGACCTCTAAGAAAAATAAAATTTTAAATCATTATCTATTAAATTAATACAACTCAATAAAACATAAATTTATTTTATTTTTTGGTATCAAACTTAATTAGAAAAAAAATTATGCGAAAGAGTTGAAAATGAAAAAAAAATAATTGCTATTTATAAATTATACTAAATTAGCCTCAGACCACACCACAGTGTACCTCCCCATTGTTATCTCTACTAAAAAAACCTTATTTCTTTCCAGGATTTTGGACCCACAATATAAGTTTATGAAAAGAAATATTTGTTTATCTTTTATTAAAACAAACCTTTATGCATAACTCATTTGGTGAACAGGTAAAAGGTGTAGCTTTTTAATTAAAAAAAATAATAAACTTTATTCAGCTATTGAATAAGAATATATTTTACAAACTTCAAATGCATAGGTTGTTTAATAGTGGGATATTTCTCCTATATATTTCATTATAAATGCTACTATTAATTTTTGCATTTCAAATGACATATTTGAAATTTCTACTCTATTGTTGGACACATTGGTCTCTAGATACATAGTCTTATAGATAAATACCAGTAGGTGTATGTATTAGGTACTAAAATATAATGAAATTTGTCATAATTGTGTATCAGATACATAACTATGAACATGATTTATATTGAGAGGGATGTATTAGAGATAATATGAGGGAGTGAGAGGGAGAAGGAAAAGGGGATTTTTTTTTTTTTTTGAATTATACGAAATTCTAGAGATTATGATATCTTAAGTTGTGAATTTATGTAAAATTTTCAATTATTTTGTGGTTAATATGTGTTTGCCCATGGATATAAATTGAAGTTATTTTAGATTTTATATGAGTAATTTGGAGTTAATAAATATTGTGTGAAACAAATTATCAACATATGAAAAATAAATCGATCACAAGCGAAATCTGAAGAAACAAGAACATTTTAGTGATAGATCAATATGGATACAACTTTGTTTGTCCCTTGATTCTTCTCTCTTAAGATGTATCCATCATTCGATGATCGTTAATAGTGTATCACTCGAACTAGGATGATTTGAATTTGATCTTTCTTTATGAATATTCCATGAATTTTTGGAATATTCGAGATGTCTCTTCAAGGAAATATATTACCTTTTATATAGACATGAGTTAAAGTTTAGGGTTGAGTAGTCTTCAATAATCATAACTGGAATAGAATACATCTTGTAGAGTCTACTAGAATTGAACGCATCCTGTAGAGTCCACAAAATTTCAATGTCTACAAACATATTTTGTTGTTTTTTGAATTCTTGAAAATTTTGGAAGTCAACTTCAGGTTAAATACATGAATGAAGTTGAACCAATTTTTTAAGTCCAAATATGATTTTCGGAGTTCAACTCCAAAAAAAGTGAACAAAGAAGTCATGACCAAACGCCTCCATAAATTACTCCCTCAATTCAGATTAGTTATCTACTTACTAACTAAATCAACAATAATAATATATTAGTGTATTCCCACAAAGTGAAGTGAGAAGTTTTAACATGCCTAATTTCTTTGCATGATTTTGGACACCATGCTTCTATTAAAATATTACTTCCTTGATTTCATATTAATTGTTTACATTACTAAAAATTAACAATAACATACACGAGATCTGAAAGAATAGAGTATACACATACTTTATAGCCTCTATCTCAAAGATGAAATAATAATATTGTTTTCGATAAACTATCGGATCAAAACAAAACATATCAAAGAAAAGCATAATGGGGTATAAGAGATAATAGTTAGAAAAAAGACAGTAGTAACGTAACAATACTACAAATGAACAACATGAGACCACAAATATCAGCAAAAATTGACAAAATAAGTGACTACAAGCGTAGCACTTCGTGTAAAGGAAACTAGACAATATACTCCTACCTAGCTACTAGCATGAATACACTTAAACTTACTAACCTTAATTCTGTCCTAATCACATCCTCCACACATCCTATCTAAGACCATGTCCTCAATAGATGCAGCTACATCATGTTCTATCTGATCAGTGATCATCTTTCTCCAATTCTTCATCTGTCCCCCTTGCTTTTTATGAATCCATCCATACCCGACCTCTCAGACCTCCACACCAATTTATACAAGCATCTCCTCATCACAGGCTTGAGTCATCTCAACCTTGCTTCCTGCATCTTATCTTCCAATGAAGTCACTTCCACCTTGTCTTGGATATCATCATTTTTTCGGGATCAGATCCCT